>PVIR01002689.1:31193-98920 GCA_004026965.1 Petromus typicus
CGTGAGCCACCACGCCCGGCACTGTGGTATGTGGTACTGGTTGCTGCTGGGTGTGGGTCTCCACACCCAGTATTGTTATGTGGTTACCGGGGAATCGAACCCGGGTCCTTGCGCTTGCGAGACAGGCGCCGGAACCACTGAGCTAACTCCCCGGCCCCAGCTTCTAAAATGTTTTATGGAAACATATTTTAAAGAGAATCAATTTGGTTTGAAGATGTAAAAATAGCTATTTCCCTCTATATAATTTGCAAATTCATTATTTATCAATATCTTTCACTAATTTGTTTTCAAATTAGTTCAATATTATTTTTATCTCCAACGCTAAAATATGAGCCTGGGACATTAAACCAAATTCATATAAAAATCAATTTCTATAATTATGACATATGATAAAAATATGGCAAATGCTTAAGTTGAAAAGATTACTTCAATAACAGACATACTGCTTTAACCCTCCTAAAAATGCACCCTCCCTGAATTTGAACACATTTATCATTCTTGCAACTTTTGAAAGTTCTGCAAGTTCTCTTTCACATCTTGAGGTGTGCTGCTGAGTTTCCCTTGATGTTCTGTAGAAATTCATAATGTTCCCCTTTTATGGGAAGAGCCAGAAGTTACACAGATCTGGTGAGTAAGTCTGATGCAGACACACGGTAACACTTTTATGAGCCTGTCTTCCCATTATATGGCACTGAGTAGCAGCCTTTACTGTACATATTTTTGATCATGCCTCATAAAAGACACCCATGACAGAGCACTTCTAGAACTGTTTCAAAAAGTGTCAAGGAAGATGGAATAAGTACGTTCAAAACAAGGGCAAATGTCCTTACGGAGATCAAGGGCAATGCATTTTTTATGTAATAAGTCTTTCTAATGCCCACTGTATATTTGTATAATTATCTAAGAGACTAAGTAGAAAAATCTGGTTGCAGCAAGTCAACACAGTCTTAAAAAAAAACATCGGAGAAAAACACTGATCCTATATTTTAAATAGAATTTTAGAATTTATTATGAAGAAGTGTTATGTATGAAAGATCTAAACTTTTTACTAGAGGACTCTGGTAAGCTAATCTATGAGAATCTGTATCTGCTGAATGGGTGAAATTCTCACTTGCACTCCAGAGCTGCACTTTAGCTACCTGTGGCTACTGGACAATGGAAACAAAACTCATTCAAACTGATGAATACAGTGAGTGCAAAATATCCACTGCATTTCAAAGACAGTGTGAGAAAGGACACAATGGCTTTTATTAACATGGTTTCAAAACGATGACTGAGATGATAATATCTTGGACATACTAGCTGAAAAAAATCTCTAACATAATTTCACCAGTTTCTTAAAGCAATCACTAGAAAAAAATCTATAATTATAAATATGATTCACATCTGTGATTAACAGATAGGTCACCGCTTAAGGACTGTAGACCTTCCTTCTCATTTGTATTTTCTATCATATTATTTTTTTTCAGCTTTAGCTCTGAGGTAAAACACATGTAATTCATCTTGCAACAAATAAAAGTGTAGAGCAAGATTAGCTGGGTAACTTTTAAATACTGAAGAAAGTCCTGACCTAAGAAAATCATAGTGTGGATACAGAAGAATATTAATTTTTAGGAATTAATCAATAAAATAAAGAAATGAACTGATGAAAATTTCTGAGCATGGATGGCTAATGAAATCAGCTTCATGTGATAACTAGATTTACCTACAAAAAAAACCCAAACAATCTTTATTTTCTGTCTCAGAAAATACCCTCTTCCTCAAACTAAATTATTCTCTACTGTGGCCCCTAAACATAAGTACAGACCTTTGTGTTTTATCTTTCCTAGCAAGCCTTTCAACCTGTTCAACTGTTCCACGCTTTCAACTAAAACTTTATGAGTACAGTCGTAATCATTCCTCTCTTTATGTCCTAATAACAGTTATTGTCACTAGTCTTTGAAATCTCACTTTGTGCTAACATTTCATATGGTCCTTTCTAGGCTTTTTAGTGATTTATATGAAAGTGGACATAAATTATAGGCTTACAACCTGATGAATTTTTACAGTCAACACATCCATGTAAGTAGTATTACGGGAAAGAAAAATTTATCAGTTGAAGAAGTCCTCATGCCTCCTTTCCAATTTTAATCACAACTATCCTAGTTACTTTACTTTTAAATATCCTTTTCAGAGATTTGATATTCTACACATTATGAGATCTTAAAAGTCCTAATATCTTCTTCAGCTAAAAGATCAACTTTAAGGTTAAGAGATCAATTCAAAGAAACGTATTTGGGGAAAAAATTAGTTTGCAAATCTAAAGCTCCCAACTTTTTCTCTAAACTGAATTTACATATACAGACATACAATATATATGTATACACATGATATTGTGAATAGTGTGTATTTATATACATTCATACACGTCACATTTCTATTTAGAAGTCTAATACACATCTTGAATCTAATATGTCACAACCAAATACTAACAGTTCTCTCAGAACCTCACATCTAATTAAATGGCAAACTTACTCTTTTTATTGTGTAGGGCAAAACCTTTGAGGTCAGATTTGACTTTTTGCTCCTATATCCACTTCAAATTATTAGAAAGCAGTGCTAGCTCTTTCTTCAAAATAGGTCCAGAATCTGCAAATTTCTCAAGGTCTGCTCTATCCTAGTTTACACCACTATAATGTCTGTTGTATTATTGCAAGAATTTAAATGCTGCCCGCTTCCTTACATGATCTAGTTTTAATCCAGCAGACAAAATGAACTGAAAAACCTAAGTGAGATGACATGACTTTTCTTTTAAAATACCTTTTCAAAGATTCTCATCCTATGCAGAATAAAATCCAAGGTTCTAGCAATGGTCCACATGCCACAGAACAAAACAATGGAAACTGGAGAGCTTATAAATCACAGCAATTTATTTTCCCCAGTTTGAGAGACTAGAAGATCCAAAATTCAGTGTCTGGTTAGAGTTCGCTGTCTGGTTCACAGAAGATGATTTACCGTTATGTCTTGGGGTGGACTCAGAAAGCAGCTCTCAGCGGCCCTTCTAGAAGGACACTGATCATATTCCTACAGGCTCTGTCCTGTGATTAATCACCTTCCAAAGTCCCTACTTCTTCACACCATCATCATGGAAGTCAAATTTCAACATACAAATTTGGAGAGACACAAATATTCCCAATTCGGCATCATCTCACTGAATGCTTATTCTTTCCCATGGAAGGTAGGTGAAGGTAAGAACTTGAGGCACGGGTTTTATATTTTTACAATTGCTCTTCAAAAAGATAGTGCCATGCAGATTTGCACCCGTGTCATCAGTCTTATGATAACTTATGTCTGAAGACTATCACCTCACGAGCTTCACAAATGATGTCAACATTTTTTTCAAGGTTCTAGCATCCTGATGTAAATTTATAGCATGAAACACTGAAGCAAAAATAAAAACTTCATTGCAACAAAACCAGAAAAAAGAAATCCAAACTCCTTTATCTACTAACTTTAACAAGGTTGAGAGATACATAAATATACAAGGTCAAAATGTATAAATCAGGGCTGGGGATTTAGCTCAGTGGCCTTACCTTGCAAGTACAAGAGCCAGAGTTCAATCCCCACTAACCACATACAACAATGCTGGGGGTGGAGACTCATGCCCACCAGCAATCAGTAGCACATACTACAGAGCTGGGTGTGGTGGTTCACACCTGTAATACCTGCACTTGGGAGGCAGAGGCAGGAAGACTGCTGTGAGTTCAAGGCTGAGCTCAGAGCCAGCCTGAACTACCAAGTTAGACCCTGCCTCAAAAAAAAAAAAAAAAAAAAAGTGTAAGTGAGGGGGCTGGCTGAGGATTTAGCTCAGTGGTTCTGGAGCCTGCCTGGCAAGCTCAAGGTCCCTAGTTGGATCCCAGTAACCACATACAGTAATGCCAGGAGTGGTGACTCATGCCCACCAGCAATCAGTATCACATATTACAAAGCTGGGCGTGGTGGTTCATGCCTGTAATCCCAGTTCTTGAGAGGCAGAGGCAGGAGGATTGCTGTGAGTTCAAGGCCAGCCTGGGCTACACAGTGAGCTCAGGGCTAGCCTGAACTACAAAGCAAGACCCTGTCTCAAAAAAAAAAAAAAAAGTGTAAATCAGTGAACAAACAGAAAACAAAAAAAGAATATTTCTTATAAAAGCATCAAACCACCTCCACATTGAGACATAAATCTAAATAAAAGACCCTTACACTGAAAATGACAAAAAATTATTAGAAGAAATTAAAGACTTAAGTCAATGAATTACATTTATAGATCTAATGAGTCAGTATGGTAAAGACGACAGTTCTTCCCAGAATAATTTCTTATTTCCCAAGATGCAAAGGGCCCAGAAGAGCCACAGGCATTCTGAAGAACAGCAAAGCTAGAGTACTTAAACTCCTGGATATCAATACTATTACAAAAGTTTCAGTAATGAGACTCTGGACCTGGCCATAGATAGAAAAATGAACACAACGGTCTCATATGTTTATAGTCACATAATTATGACACAAGCAATATTGCAAAGTAACGCAGGGTAAAGGCAGCCTTCTTAATAAAAGCCTGACTAAATGATCTCATGCAGAAAAAAATAAAATGCCTTGACTCTTATGTCACAGACAAAAATCAGCTCCAGATAGCTTGGAGATCAAAATATGAAAAGTCCAAGAAAAAATCTTTCAGAAGAAAGTAAGAGATATTATCTTTGTAACCTTGGAGTAGGGCAAGATTTCAACCTGGGCATGGTGGCACACACCTGTAATCCCAGCCTTCGGGAGGCTGAAGTGGGAAGATCATTGAGTTCGAGGTCAGCCTGGGCCAGTCTGAACTATACAGTGAAAACTTGTCTCAAAAAACTGAAACAAATGAAGTCTCACAAGTGACTATCCAAATGACCAAAAAGTTAAAGAATAACTTTGTCACTAAGAAAGTTGAAAAACCACAATGTGGCATTCTATGGCATAGAAATCATAGAATTTTATATTGTACACTTTGGTGCAACCTCCCTGGAACACGCCTCATCAGAGTCTTCTAAAGCTGGGCCCATGAACTAGCAATTTCTCTCAGATGGATAAGTAGAAATGTTGAGTGATATGCACTGAAATGCTCACAGCAGTAGTAGGAGTAAGAATTTTAAAAATAAACTGTGTGCATCACATAAAGGAATTATATCAGTAATAAAAATGAGCTATCTATAATTTATGAAGGATCATGGGTACTGGTTGGCAGAGAGCATGGGGACTTTTAAGACGCTAATGACGCTATTCCTGTATGTTTGTACTAGCCACATAGGTGTGTCTGCTCTGTGAAAATCCACCAAGGTAAAGCAAAGTTTACTACAGCATGAGAGAATTTAGTGATGCAATCACAGAAGTTTTTACTAAGAAATTTTAAGTATACTCTTACAGGCTTAGCACTGGCTTCGCTACACAGGCTAGCCAATCTTTCATTTTCTACTGCTTTACAGCAGCAGTTACTACTTACAGTGAATTTGGCTCTTTCTTCCATCACCTCATAACCCAGAATAGTAGGTGTTGAGGGTCTATCCTCCCAATTCACCGTCTCAGGACTTTGTTCTTCAGGTTCTCTCGGTCGGGTAGAATACTCAATGGAGGAATCTGTGCCTGTGAACTTGGTTCTAATGAGAGGACTACTACACACAGAGGAAGTCCTATCCAGCTGGTCAGGAACACTAGTCTGTTTACAATTACCCACATTTGAATCTTCTAACTGGCCTTTGGAGGAGTTTGAGCTTGTGGAGGCACTGCCAAAAGAAGAACTTCTTTGATTTCTGTTGGCTGTAAAACTAGATGCAGAGTTTCCTATAGGCATAGGAACCGGGACATAAGGAGTTGCCATTTTATACTTTTGCAACAAATCTGTACAAGGCTGAGTCCAAACACTTAGCAAACAACTACCAGGCAAACCATTTTCTTCTTAGGGATTCACTGTCTAAAAATAAAAAGGACATATCGAAAGATTAGTGTTTAATCTAAAGCACAATCCAAAAGAAAACAAAATGTTCTTTTAAATTTGATGACCATTATTTGGAATGAAAACATCAAAGGAAAAACCCCTTTAAGAAAATCTCAGTAGTCTCTAAGGACTCTTATTCATAAAGTAAAAACAGCAAAAGTACTTCATATTCATTTTCTTGACTCTTGTGTCACATTAACCTCTTTTTAAAAAACCCCTTTTATTTGTGAAAAGATCTTGTAAAGTTTATGTTTAACCTGATTTGATCTCCAGCACTACCAAAAAAGACAAAACAATAAATTCATTTAAAAAAAAAGTGGGAAAGATTCTCTTAAAGATTTCTTCTCGAATTTCCTGATAGCATTATGAAAAGTAGGAAGGAGAAAGAAAAAGGAGGAAATGCAGGATCAAATACACTTCACAAACTTGATCAAATAAAATCCAATGGCTATTAAACACACTAAACGATCAAATGATTTAAAAATATACATGTTAGATTTTGGGTGAACATTAGTTCTGCTTTTTAATTAACTGAAAGGATTTAACTCATACTCAATAAGCTGTTATCAAAAGAATTTGTATATCTTATATTAGAATAAGTTCATAATAATAGGTAATGTTAGTCAATAAGTTGTTAAATAGCAAGCTCAGAAAAATTGTAATACCTAGACCAACAAAATAACAGGACTCTACTCGGCAACCAAGGATCTGCCTGCCCAACTTCATCCGTGCAGTTCTATTGGTGAGAAGGGTTGGCAATGAGTCCCAGGGGCTTGGGAACAATATTTGAAACTCAGTAAGTGGTGCGTGGCAACCTTTCTCAGGATCAAAGATTCAAGAAACTTGAGTTGCTGATTCATCGCTCCTCCGTTCAGTCTGATGGCCTCCCTCAAAAAAGGTAAATAAAAGTGAAATTCCACCTTCTCAAGGCCTAAGGGACGGGGCCCTACTCTTTGCCAACCTGAGGCCACAGTGGAGAAAAGGTAGCTTCTTAACACTGCCAATGACATCAAAGCAGTGAGCCCTACCCTCGCGTTAGGAAAACACTGAC
The DNA here is from genome assembly GCA_004026965.1 of Petromus typicus. NCBI lineage: Eukaryota > Metazoa > Chordata > Mammalia > Rodentia > Petromuridae > Petromus > Petromus typicus. Next base: position 38,231 of record PVIR01002689.1, read on the forward strand.
CGTAAGGAGACTGCACTTTTGTCTCTGCGTGGAGGTGGCCAGGGATCGTGTCTCACCTCGGGCAGGTGAGGTGGACGAGGCGAGGCGGAGAAAGTACAGAAACCCAAGGAGGTGCCGAGGGGTCTGCAGTTCCGGGGCTTCCTGGGTGCCGGAGACCCTTCTGCCTCCGGCGGGGTCGGTGGCGGCCGGACGGTGGCAGGGATCGGGGGCTGAGGCCTGTGGCGTCTCCACCCTCTCGCGCCTCCCGCCGGGCACCGGAGCGCAGCTGTCACCCGCGCGGGAGCCGGGCACAGCGTCCCCAGCCGGCCCTTACCTCAGCGCGCTCCATGATCAGCTCTGGCGCTTTCCGGGACTGTAAACCCTAATTCTCCTATCTGCAGCTTTTCGCCTTCCCCGACAACCTACTGCTTCGCGTGATCTTCCGCTCCGAAAGCAGCAGCTCAGCACATTTCCCACCCTCCGCCCGGCCCGCCGGCCCGGGATCCCGGCGGGAAAGCGGGCGGGGCTAGCCTGGGACCCGCTCCCGGAAGTGACGTTTGACATGCCCGCCCCCGGAAGTGCCCGCCAGAGTCCAGGCCTCTGGCTTTCTGACAGCTGAGCTAAATCTAGTTCTGTGGGAAGTAGTTAAGATTCTTTGGACCAATTTAATTTTTACAGTTTAACTTATGAGAAAACGGGCTGGTTTTCCTGGCAGATGATTAGAAGCCTTTGGTTCCCAGGAGGAACTATGACTACCGTTTGTCTGTGCACCAGCTTTCATTTTGGGATTGTAGTCCATTACAAGCTTCAGCTGATTTTATTAGGTTATGGATTGTTTTCCAGAATTAGTAGGGCTTTAGGGGATAGCAGTTCGTCTGAAGTGTAGGAAGATAGAACACTACATTATTGTCTATCCATACCGAGTAACTCAGAAATTCTGTTTGGGAGAGACCTGAAATTTTTTACTATGTATTTTCTATCTGGGAAGTAATTTATCCCAAATGAAACACCATTAGGTTTGTTATACTTGTTCATACAACAACAAAAACGAGGAATCTATCCAAAAAGCATTCTTTGATAGTCAGATGCCAAGATTTAGACCAGTACACAGGACCATTCATCATTAGAATGGTGGAATTTGAGTTAAAGATTCTTCAATGACTTCTAGAACTTTAGAGTAGTACTAAGAATGGTGATAACTTCAAAAAAAATATAGGGATTTTATCTTATTAGCCATAATGATTTTGGTTTGAGAGATACTGTCCATTCAGTAAGAGTGAAACATGAAAATAGAATTCTATAGTAGCAAAGAACAAAAATTGTTTTCAGTGTGGACTTGGTATTTTTGATCTTGACATGGTGATGATATACTTGAGTTATGTGAATAGGAGAAAAATACAGCAAAGACAGTTGCTCTTGATTATGGATAGGTTTGACAGTGGTAGCAAAAGAGACCTGTGATGAATAAGATCTATTGGTTCAATATCTAGGAAGCCAAAGAAAATTAAACTTTCAAGAGAGTACAGAAACCACAGCGAGATGGGTGAAGTAAAAATGATTTCTCCTTGACTCTATCACATAACCTAGGATACTTTCATTCTGTTAACTTTTTAAATCCAACAAGAGCCAGTCGTTTTGTTTAAAATGAAAGTATAACTAATATAACAAATTGGAATGAGGTAAGCTGAAAGCAATAGATGAAATAGTGATAAAATACTTCCCTGTTTTTAAAATTTTGCACGTAGCTGTTATAGCTCATAATAGCCCATTTTAAAATATAGTATTTAATACCCTGCCTGTTTATAACAAATACATCAATAATTTATAAACAAAAGAACACAAAAATAACTCCATTATTTTTGTTTAATTTCATAGATTCCTTAATTTCTACATGTTGTTTCCAGTGTTTGTTGATAATATTTAGCATTCAAACTCTCTTACTGTCATGAAGTTCTGAGTCCAGAGAATCACAGATGTTCTGCTTTTAGATCACCTGGGTAGTAAATGGTCAAAGTAGTAACACAGTGACATGACAGCTGAGTGTATCTCAATGAACCTGTGACCTATACAATATACTAAAACCAGGGTAGGAATTATGTGATTTTTGTATTGGCAAAGGATGAGTATTGCTACCATTATTAGTGATTTTCATTCATCATGTTACATAAGTGTAGGCAACCCTATGTCCCCAGCCCCATAGTACTGTGCTACCTGTATAGCAGGCCTCTTAGGTGGACCGTGCTTGGGAACTCAGAACCACTTTGTATCTTCCTGACTCAGGGTAAATGAGGATGAATAACAGAGATGGGTCAACTCAACATGTGGGCAGCCCGAGGCCTCGGGTCTTGGGCCTTGGCCTCAAGCAGGCAGAGGAGCCCTGAGGCTTTGGCTCAGTTCCCTTTTATACACCCGAACACAGGCACAAACTATCAAAGTAACACAAGATTCATCTGGTTTTCAATGTGCATTAATACATTTTCTGGTTATCAATTTAACCTTGGCTGTTTTAACTTTTCCCTAATGATGCAGTCACTCTCGAGTGCAGTCTTGCTCCTTTGTGCTCACAGTGGAGGCCAATTAGCCTTGATTCTCCTCTCGTCCTCGACACATAAGGACACTTTTGAAAGCACTGTGGAAATCTTATTGGGAGCATGAAGAAGTGATAAAATTCCTCCTTAAAATAAACTCATAGTCTTAGGATGAAAGGAAGTATAATGACCATAAGGCTGCTGCTTTACTTTATAGCTAAGGATGCAGAGAAAAACAAAGGCTAAACTATCTGTCTGAGGTCACAGATTTGATTAATTCTTGCCCCAACGAAGTAACTTTACTACACTTAATAACACGTTTCTTGAGCACGTGTCTTAAGGTGTTTCAGCTTTCTGATGTGACCAGACACCAGGTACTTTGCATGGATTTTTATATATGAGAAAAATCTATGTGACTGAGCCATTAAAGAATCAATAGGAATTGAACAAGTAAAGGAGGAAAGCAGGATATACCAGAAAAAGTGGGAGATTTGATAAAGGTCATAGAAAAGTGTGGACCATTGACAAGATAACTTGATTGGACTGAATGGAGTATGTTAGATATAGCTGGAAGTAGAGAGATGTGCTGTCGCGTCCGTCTCGACCAGCAAGAAAGACACGACCCGGAACTCTTCTTCAAGCGGTTTACTCAGGAACCCTTTACAGCATAATGGCGTCTCCTTTTCCCCAGCTTGCGCAGCGCCTTATAAGCATCTCTTCCGCCAATCAGGAGATCAGGTGTAGTGGCCTACCATTGGTCCGCGCAGCAACCAAACTATGCTTGAGTCAGCCTAGTACCCCGCAAGGAGTCATGTGGCAGAGGGAGTGCATGCCATCAGGAGGAAAGAGAAAGGAAGCCGGCGCCATCTTTTAGGTGTGGCACCAGTGCGGCTCTCCACAATGTACTTCTGCCTAAGTATGATCTCAACCTCTACAAACTGTGTCTACTCCCCTCACATGGAATTAAATAAGCTCATCTTGTCTAATTACATTGTATTTGGTTTGTGAATGGAGCCATACATCATTTATGTAATGAGTACAATTTATTTGTGCAACCTAATAGCCAGGAGTATGTATTAGATATGTATGATCTGATACTTGAGTAAGATACACTGATAATTACTCTTGCTTTATATTACATTTTCTATAAGTTCTCTGTAGGCATTTGCATTTTCAACTTCTACTTTAGAAAATAAAATCCTAATATCTTGATTAGGCCTATAGTCATCTTTATGAACTGATTTTTATAGCTTTATTTTCTTCAGAATAATTGTAGTTAATAGATTAACTAAATATCTACTGAGGACCTGCCATAAGCAATGGACTTCAAAGTCAAGATGCCCCATTATTTCTTATTCTAGGTTCTGTACTTTTTTTGAGCATTTACTGATGTTTCTATCATTGAGTTTTCTGTTTCCCACTTCCCTCATCTCTCTTAAGAAGAACAGCTCTAGATCATCTCCTCTTCAAAATCTTGTCCCAGTTCCTTTCCACTCTGTCCTGAAAGTCCCATCCTCAAGCTTCTGCTATAGATTTCCTAGACTGGGTGTGCTCCTCCATTTTTTTTTCAACTCTGAGTAGAATGTGAGATTCTTGAGACTAAGACAATGTGCTTTTCTTCTCTGCTTGCTGGTAGAAACTCTAAAACATATTGGGGCTAGATGGAAGGCATAAATGTATGAAAACAAGTAAGTAAAATATTTTTACTGGTTTAGCTCAATGGTTTCATATAAACACATTCTCAATGGAATTTTGTTTGAAGACACAGTAAAGGGAAGCTGATTCTCTAAAGCAAATGAAAGTGAAGCAGCTATGAGTTAAAAAGAAATGATTCGTTTAGTTATTCAGTCGTTTGTAAACCACTGGATTAGATAGACTTGCGATCTAACACTTTCTGAGGTTATATCTATTCCTTGAAATGTGAAGTAGAAACCCAAACAAATACCATAGAGTAGTTAGCAGCACTAAGCACCATAAAAGGTATTCTATGGAGCAAAAATGCAAACAAAACCCAAACCAAAACAAAATGAACAAATCCTGAAATTAAACAAAACAGTGAATCAGACACTATTGTATATTTAAGTCTTTGTTTTAAGCAAGTTTGAAGTAGTCTTAATTCTGGCTATGTGGATGATGAATGAAGTCTGCTATCTGAGTTCCCAGTGCCAGGGAACTCAACATCTCAGTTTATAAGAGACCCTGCCAAAAAGAAAAAAAAAAAAAGTTTCTGGGCAAAAGGTAGAGACTTGCAAGGCAGCAAGTTTCCAGTCTGTCAACACTACAATTCCCTTTTGTCTTCTAGAAGAGAACAGTACCTTCTCGGGGGGGACTTAAGTAGTCCTATTATACCTGAGCATTTTGTTTGGGTTCCTTCCATATTTTTCCATCTGTAATATGCAATAGGGCCAGGGATTTAGCTCAGTGGTTCCGGTGCCTGTCTTGCAAGTGCAAGGACCTGGGTTCAATCCCCGGAAACCACATACCATACTGGGCGTGGAAACTCACCCAAGCAGCAACCAGTACCACAACCACAGTGCCGGGCGTGGTGGCTCACGCCTGTAATCCCAGCACTTGGGAGGCAGAGGCAGGAGGATTGCTGTGATGTGAGTTTGAGGCTGAGCTTGGGGTCAGCCTGAACTACAAAGAGACCCTGTCTCAAAAAAGCTAAAATAAATAAATAAATAAATAAATAAATATGGGCAGTAATAGTCCTTCTAAGAGATAAAAACAATCATCCTTGTTGTGATTTCCATTTAGATGTAACCTCCCCCCGCCCCCGCTCAATCTGATGCCATCATAGGTGGGTCTTTTTCAGAGGTGATCTAGACTATATGATACTGAAATTAAGGGCATGTGATTACTAGAGCCGACCACTGATTGGTTTGGCATAGTTCTGAGTGTGGATAATGGAAAGGGCCACTGTGAGTGTGAGTAGTAGCCACCCTAAGGGCACGTAGCCTTGATATAAGAGACAGAAAGAAGGCTGCTGTTATAGCATGCTGCTTGCTTCCTCTCTGCTTTGCTGCTTGTTGCCTTCTGCCCAACATGAACTGTTTCTCTGCTATAACTCGTCTCTGTCACGCCACCCTGTTTCAGAGCCAGTCAACTAGGAAAGGACAGCTCTACAAACTGGGAGTTAAGTAAAGCTTTCCTCTTTTAACTTTGGGTGTTATTTATTTTGTTTCAGTAATGAGAAAAGTAGTTAAGGTGCTTAGTTAAGTGCTTAGTACAGTGACCAGTGAAAAGAATATCTATTTTCTTTACATTTTGAATTAAATGAGTAGCTCTGTTACTTTGAAAAGATATAAACAATTTTAATAATGCATTTACATATATGTTAGATGAATGATTAACAATTAACTATATAGAAAACTACTGTAATCTTATATAATTAATTGATATTTTTGACCCATATTCATCTATTTTTCCTTACTGATTGTGTTAATGTTTTCCTGCTTTGTTTATTTTACAAATAAAATCGTATAAATTTAAAGTGTACAATGTGGTGATTTGATATTCATATATATTTGAAATGATTACCAATAAAATTAGTTAACATACTGCATTAGTTTATTTAATCCTCACAATAATCCTCGGAGACAATATTGATTATAACCATATTTTACTGATTTTTTTAAATGAGAAAGTTATTCTAAAAGTTTATCTTGTTCAGCATAGTTAGAATTCTCAGTCTTATCCCTCAAATCAGTCCTCAGATTCCCACACCACTGAATATTTTTTTCTACCATGGAGGCTGAATCTTCAAAAGCCACCCCAATGAAGCATTGGTCAAAAACTAATTCTCCAGACTTATGTCAGGAATTCCTGGCTTCTTCACATCATTTAATACATACAATGTCTAGCCAAAATGATTTCATCTCAGGAACTATAAGCTAGTTCTAATGGGAGTTCTAGTTCTAGTTCCTAGAAAAGTTTTTCTTGATAAATCACTTCTATCTCATTCCTGCTCAGTCCCAAGGTTTTCTGTTGTTATTCTGGGTTACTCTCTGCTGTTGGTTTTGAAGTTACTTTTTCACTTTCTTTCTTGAAAGATTAGATGAACTGTCAAGATTTGGTGGTTTATTTCTAGAGGAGGGATAACTGGATACAGTTGAGTGGAGGATTAATTATCTGAGGTAGAAAGATATAAATGACTTTCTATTGGAAGTTCTTAAAAGGAAAGACAATGTTATTTGAATTGAAATAAAACTTTGTAGAGAAAAAGTTTGAATTTTTATAGAGTAGTGTCAAATGACTTCATCTCTGTGAGAAGCCAGTTCTTAATACTAGAAGTAAGTTTTAAAAATTATTGAAATTTATGTCCTTTGAAGGCAGTACGATAGGATGTATAATAAGTGTGTTGGGGAAGTGAAGTAACTATAGATTAGGGCATTGCATCAAATGGCTCCGAGAATATCTTGAGTTGCTGAGATTTTTATGTCCAGCTATAAACCACCTTGCAAAACGCCAGTGACCGAATCTTCCAGGAAAGTTACTTCACATATTCCACAGTAGAAAAAAGAAATGAACCGGTTAGCCAAAGCTCTCCCTTTTTCTCTTAAGAGCTCCACTTCCAGGAAATAAAGTACTAGATGTTTTGTTTATCATGAATGTGATCCATATGTTTCCAAGATATTTGATTTTTAACACTGACACTTCGTTCCTTTTGCTTTAAAACCCTGACTTAGATATTCTTGTCACTGGCAAATTTTCCCTTTTCCAAGCACCCTGCCATTCCCAGAGGCACTCTCAGTGCCCCAGAAAGCCTGTCCTGGGTACTGCCCTGTCTGTGTTGCTGGGTGAGCTGTTATCTCTGTCTTTGCTGCTGACTGAGTCATTCTTGCCTTGACAGCTCTGCACTGGCCTTGGACCTGTCAGAGATTAGATGTGCGACATCTTTTGACTTAACTCTGACTCTACAGCTCTACAGCTGCAAGCTGCACATCTTCTAGCAATGCTACCTGATTCGGCTGAACCAGAGACCCACTGTGTAGCACTGAGATGAAGAAGTTTCTTTCACTTTTGTTTGAAACCTGAAGTGCTGTAGAGTATGCTGGACTGGGCTTTTTGCTTTTCATCTCAGCCCTATTTTCTCAGGGGAGATCCTTAGAAGCTCCTTAGCTTTCCTGTAGTGGACCTCACTGGCTGCTAACTCTGAACTTGTGTCTGGGCATCCCTGCCATTTAAGTCTTGGTGAGAAGTCTGAAGGTAGGCCCTACTATACAGTTTTCAAGTGTTGTATATTTACTTTGTTGACCCCCTTCAAAGCTAATATGTTGAAAATGATTCAAGCGTTGCTTATCAGATGGATGATTTCTCGATGTTACCAGGGGTACAGGCTCCAGTGCTTAGTGGAGGGAATATCTGAATAAATACCAGTTCTGTGGAATGGTTTGAAGCTCTGTTTCCAAGCTTCTTTGAATTGCTATATGCTTATCTATATTTCAAGCAATCCTTCTTAAATTAGATAGTTTGTCAAATGGGCATGAGAAGAAACACTCAGAAAAAAGACTATGAGAAGGAAAGGGAAATATTGTGCTTGGGGAAAATATTCTTTCCACTTTAATTGTATATAAGCATGAAAACACAGAGTCTGATTGTCAGTTGTAGTCCTCTTACAACTTCCTAGTGATATGCAATCTTAAATTGAGATTTTCTACTCAGTCAGTCACTTTCAAAATGAAGTATAAAGCCTGTTAGCCTGGTAGCTGGCAAATGAAGGTCTTTACAATTTACTCCTACTACTCTGAGATCTCCTTATTCCTGCTTTTCTTTTTCTTTTCCCTTAGTTCAGATCCTGGATGAATCATGTGTCATATTTAGACATCTGTTTCCTATTTATTTTACTCATGGGTTCATAAGTACAAACAGAAATGTACTGAAATATTAAAATGCTGAAATTGTTTTCATGTAACATATTTACTGAGCACCTACATATATTAACTTGTTTAATCATTATAACTGTAATGTTACACAAATAAAGTATTACATATGCAGCTGGATGTACTTAGATACACATAGATATTGTTACATGTATGTAAAGAGGAACTTATATGGACATATATATATATATATATATGCTATATACATATACAGATATCATAAATGTACTTATTGGTATAGCTATAAGTATGCATATAAATGTATACCTACACAGCAAATGAGATTACTGTGTTGTTTTGAAATGGCAGCTAAAAGTCAAAGCTAAGGATACAAACTGCTAAATACTACATGTTTTAAGGATGTAGTGGAAGAGTAGTTGAAGCCACAAAATTCTCTAAAAGTCTTTGGGAGGTGCCAGTTCAGTGGCCCTGCCCTCTCACCAGGAGGACTAGGCATGAATAAAGGAGATATAATAAAGTATAAAGAAGAGAGAAACAAAAGGAGAGAGGCTGGTTTGCCCTTTTAGAGAACACTGTTTGTGAACTAAGGCTGTTTGTTTCCTACCAAAACTAACAATTTGACAAGAATTTTTTCAGCTTGTACTCAGGATGGGCAACTGCTCAGCTGAGATGCTGTACTGCACTGAGCTTCATTCTCCCAGGTTTTACATCTTAAAACAAGGCCATGATGTACTCAAACGTAGAAAAGTATATACACCTTACATTTTGTTTTTCCATTTGTTATGTGATCTCTTTTTACTTATGATTTATTTATGTTTCATAAGATTTATAATTTTTATTTAATTTTCCATTACTTTTTCAAATTTGGTTACATGTGGTTAATGAATGTAACTTGTAAAACATCAGTATTGTATAAGTTAATAGTGTTTGCAAATAAATTATTCTTCTCAATACATTAATAGCTTCTTTAAGAACTATAGTTATTTTTCTCATTTTCTATTTTTTTTTCTGCCAAAGTTCATTTCGAGGCTTAGATAGTTAACTTTAGACATAACTTTTACAGGTTGTTTCTCATGTACAGACCCTTTTACTTCCTGTTATTTACCTTAAATTGTTTCATATTACTATTAATTTTTATTAATTCCTTTGACATACAAAATTGATATATATTTTTATATTTACTGACTTTTGCTTTACATGTTAAGTTTCTGTTCACCTTTTTAAAAGAGTATATAAATCAACTATACATCCTGTAGTTATAAACTTTCTTTCAAATAAGTAAACTTATTTTATACATATTAAAAATAAATAAAACCAGGTTGTGGATTAATATATGCTGAGGTGATAAACAAATATAGAAAAAATGGCTTAAAGTATGCTAAAATGTAAGGAAATTTATTGGCTCAGTTACCTGAGAAGATAAAAGTAGGACAGATTTCAGGGCTGCAAGACTTAATGGTTTTGTTTTGCATTCTGTGGCATTAGGCTAATTAGCCTTATGGAGGTAGGACAGCTGCTAAAAGTCATCCAGTACATGGTAAGTCTTTGTTTATTCCACTGGGAGAAAAATTTCCATTTGAATATCTCAACCAAGAGTACTGACATTTATCCTGATTGAATTGTTTAAGTTACATGCCCAACAATACTCTCATGGCTGTGGCCAAGGGAATAGAATGTTTGCTTCTTAGTTTCAACCATTATCTATGTCTGAGTTTGGGGACTTAGAGTCAGCTTATTCCAAGGTTGCATGGGGCATGGAGATGGATATCTAAATTAAAATATGAAAGCTTTTACAAGAAAGAACAGGGCCTGGATGCTAAAATCAATCAATGATGTTCTCTCCAAAGAGAGCTGATGACCTCATGAGAGCAAATAATGAGATGTATTTGAATCCTATGTAAGAAGCAGAAAATTTGGACAGTGTCCCATTTGAAAAAGGTGTGCAGCTTTGAAAGAAAGGTTTATAGCTTTGATGAAGTCTTTATCAAAAAGACCCTCTTACATTCTCCTTGGGATCTGTATTCATTTGTAGAAATCAAATTAGGTGGTGTCCAGAACAGGTTGATGACAGATACTTCCTTCTAGGATTCTTTAACAGAGGGGCTGACTTCATTGTGGCTTCTGGGTGATAAGACACATGTGCCTGCTAATAACAATTGAATTTCTTTTTGTGATCCAATGGTTGGTCAGCAGAGTGTTGTTCAGTTTCCATGTGTTTGTGAGGATCCTGGACTTTCTTTTGCTATTCACCTCCAATTTCAGGGCACTGTGGTCTGACAGTATACAAGGGATAACTTCAACTCCTTTGCACTTACTTATACCTGTTCTATGAACCAGCACATGGTCTATTTGGGAGAATGATCCATGAGCAGCTGAGAAGAATGTAAATTCTGACTTTGTGGGGTGAAATACTCTGTAGGCATCTATTAAGTCCATTTGCTGAAGAGTCTGGTTGAGCTCAAGGATTTCCTTTGTGACTTTTTGTGCAGTCGATCTGTCTCTTTGTGACAGTGGGGTATTGAGGTCCCATACTATTATCGTATTGGAGTTTATCTGTTTTTTCATGTCCATTAATGTTTGTTTCATATAGTTGGGTGCATTAGAATTTGGAGCATAGATATTTAAGATTGTAATTTCTGTCTCTTCGATTTTTCCCTGAAGTAAAAGATTGTGTCCATCTTTATCTCTCTTTATCAGTTTTGGCTTGAAGTCTATTCTGTCTGCAAATAAAATCACCACTCCAGCTTTCTTGCTGTTTCCTGTCACATGGAGTATTGTTTTCCATCCCTTTACTTTTAGTCCATGGATTTCTTTCTGAATTAGGTGTGTTTCTTGTATGCAGCAGATTGTAGGATTTTGCTTCTTGATCTGTTCTGCCAGTCTGTATCTCTTAATTGGTGCACTGAATCCATTGACATTAATGGTTATGACTGATAGAGGCAAATTTAGTACTGCCATGTTTTCCTGTTCTTGGCTGTGTTATTCTACTTTTGCCCTTTTCTCATCAGTTTCTTATTTGGCCCGATGGGTTGACTCGGTTAGGTCTCATGCATTTGTAACTTTCCTTATTTTTCTCCAAGATATTCTTTAGAATGTTTTGGAGTACAGGTTTTGTATTTGTGAAGTTTTTCAGATGTTCTTTGTCATGGAAGTATCTTATTTCCCCATCAATTTTAAAGAATAGTTTTGCAGGATACATCAGTCTGGGTTGGAAGTTGTTTTCTTTTAGGGCTTGAAAGACTTCACTCCCGGCTCTTCTTGCATTGAGTGTTTGAGTTGAAAAGTCTGCTGTGATCCTGATGGGCTTCCCTTGGTATGTGATTGTTTTCTTTTCTCTGGCTGCTTTCAGTATTTCATTCTTTTTTGGATATCTGAAACTTTCATAATTATATGCCTAGGGACTTTTTTTTTTCATGTCATGGGCATGTGGAGTTCTGTGTGCTTCATATGTTTGTATGTCCAATTCTTTTCTTTTTCCTGTGAAGTTTTCTGCCATTATCTCTGTGAATAGTTTTTAAATGCCTTTTGCATTGTTTCCTGCTTCCTCCGTGACTCCAGTCAATCTTATGTTATTCTTCTTTGAATCATCTAGGAGCTGTTGGATTGATTTTTCATTATCCCTTGCTTTTTTCCATAGATTATGTCTTTCCTGTTCATTGGCTGAGATCCTGTCTTCTAGGTCTGAAATTCGGTCTTCTGCCATTCATTCTATTGTGTAAACTTTCACTTTCTTTCTTAGTTTCCTGGACCTCTGCTTGTAGGTGTTTAAAAGGTGCCATTGCTTTGCTATCTTGGATTCTATCAATTTGACAATTTCCTCTTTAGCTTTATTAATCATCATGTTGACTGTGTCCAGTATCTCTGCTTTCATCTCAGAGATCAGTTCTGATTTCCATTTTACTAGATGTGCTTTGGTTGCCATTTCTGAGGACCCTGGAGACTGGCCTTCAAACTTCTCTATTTCCCTTCCCCCTGTGTTACCTTGAGGTGAGGATCTTTGTACCTGAGACTTTGAATGTTTCCTCATCTGAGTTTTTGTTGTTGCTGTTGTTTTTGGCTTTGCACCTGCCCTATGGGCTGGCAATGTTTGTTGCAAGTCTCTTTCTTCCTGATATTTAGGTCCCTTAAAATATCGGTGTTTCCTGGGTTGTTCTTTACAGTCTGTATTGGGACCTAAAAACAACCCCTACTTCTGGCACACCATATGGGGCACTCAAACAATACAGTCAGAACATCTTCTCCCGTCTGCTTAGAGTCAGGAAGGCTCTGGCTCCTGCATTGTTGCAATGTCACTGCCTGAGGTTCCAATAGGCCCGCCTATTCTCCAATACCGAGTCCCTGGGTCCACTTGTGCAGTTGGCCTGTAGGCCAGTAGTCTGTGGCCCCCATGCAACTGCAGTAGTACTGGCTGACATTCCAACAGTCCCACCTACTCAGCAATATAGAGTCCCTGGATGTGCTTCTGCAGTTGACATGGAGAAAGGCAGGCTTTGGTTCTGCTTGGCTGCGATGGTGCTGGCTTCTGCTTCCCCGGCTTTGCCCTCTGTTATACTTAGTCCCTGGGTGCTCTTCCAGCGTGGTCCTGGAGGCCAGCGGGCTCCGACATTGGCACGACTGCAATGGCACGGGCCGCCTGCGCAGCCCTGCCCACTGTTATACACAGTCCCTGGGCAATCTTCTGGTGTGCTCTGACCTCTGCGTGACTGCAATGGCTACAATGGCGCAGGCCGCCGCATCCGTGGCCCCGCCCCCTTTATACACAGTTGCTGGGCGCTCTACCCCTGCGCAACTGCAATGGAGCAGGCTGCCGCCTCCACGGCCCTGCCTGCTGTTATACAAAGTCCTTGGGCACTCTTCTGCTGGGCTCCAACCTCAGCTCAACTGCAATCTGTTTTTTTTTTTTTTTTCCTGCGCTGAAGCTTTTTTAATAAGATGAGATCTCAGTTGTTGATTCTTTAGGCTAGTTTTCCCCGCTTGCACTATAATGTTATAATGTCACCATTTCTTCTACCTTGATATTCTTTGACCATCTACTTTTATTGATGTTGTATTGCTACCTACCAGGACATCCAAAACCTGGGAACTATTTTAAATTCTTGCTTTCCCATGCCTTAGTCCTTGTCAAAAGAAATCTCTGTCAGTTGTTTTCTAAGTATCTCCTAATACTGCTTCCTCTTCTGTCATCATTCTGAATATCTCCCTTAAGCATTTATACTCATATCACTCTCCTTGGCATTGCACATCTGTTTTCCACTTTGCTACTACAGTGACCATTCTGGAACACAAGCCTCCAGGCATTAAATTCATCTTCTTGGTATTCTTATGATTTCTTGGTGAAAGTGAAAACAATTCTTCATTATTTCAGTCACTTTCAAAATGAAGTATAAAGCCTGTTAGCCTGGTAGCGGCATATGAACGTCTTTACAATTTATTCCTACTACTCTGAGATCTCCTTATTCCTGCTTTTCTTTTTCTTTTCCCTTAGTTCAGATCCTGGATGAATCATGTGTCATAAACATAAAATGCCTCCTTCCCTTAGTCCACATTGCTTCCTTTGACAAAACCCATTTATAAAGCTCACATTTTAAATCTCCTTTATGGCTTTTCATGTTTTCAAGCTTATTTGGCATTTATTTCTCTGTGCCTCTGCTTGACCTTTGTATGATTTTGACCTTTATCACACTGGACTGAAGTTGTTTCCATATCTGTCTCCCTGATGTTTTGGTCAGCCCACATTTCTCAAGTACCTTGTCTGCATGAAGAACAGTTCCAGGTCTTGGCCATATAAAAAACAAACACTGTATACTTACTGGCTTTGGTCAGCAGTTAAGTAGAGATAGGCATTTAAATCTATAAATCTGAATGTATTCCAGATAGTAGGATAGGTCTGTCAAATGGGTACCTGATCAGCATAATGAAAAGAGAAGCAATTGTACTTGAAGTTGAAGATCACTTGTCTGATTCAGTGTTAGTCACTTAACATATATTATCTCATTTTTGCAATATCAATGAGTATTTATTGAACACACATGGCTGTCATGCTCTGCACTAAGGGATAAGGTGACAACCAAATCAGAATTAGTTGAATTATTGCATTTTCAGTGCATTTGGGAAGAGACAGGTCACTACTCAGATGGCACACTAGTCATAAGGTCCAGTAACCACCAGAGTCTTGTCAAAGAGAAGTGACTTCTCAGGCTTTTTGGTGAGTAGTTATGATGGGAACTGGGTATCATGGAGGGAGGAGCTATCACTATGAAGAGAGAGAGAAAAATTTTTTTTCTTTACCAGCTACTTAGAAAGGGACATCTTCAGACAAAGAAGCTAGATAAATGAGATGCCTGGGGAGCCTTCTGTGAAATGCCCTGTCTCATTCTTGTGCCATACCTTAATAACCCCACTTCTAACTTTTCAAACTTTCAAAACAACAAAACTGCACATGCCCATGGCTGAAACATCACCTAGAAACTGTAAGAAAAGACATAGAAAAGAAGCTGAGAGCACCCACAGAACAGAATGAGGAGGGTCGGGAGAGAGCCGAGGTTAGGGAGGAGCAGACCAGCAAAGGCCTTGAGAACTAGGATGAGAAGCTTAGGAATTAACTGATGAGAATATTAAGTGGGAAAACAAGGAAACACACTCAGCATCAGCTCACATTTCAGGTAGATTGTTCTCTTCCTGAGGTCTTGAATAAATAGGGAGATGAAACTGAAGGTAGAAGGTGATTTGTGAGGCCCTTGTCTATGTGCATCGCATCACTGAATTCAGCCAAATAAGGATCACAGCTCAGCCCTGTTCTCAGCAATACCTGCGATGGTTCGCAGGCTGGGGACTGGGATGCCTGAAGGCTCCTTCATGTACATGTCTGCCAGTTGATGCTCAGGTGGGCTGGAAACTTGGCTGGAACCTTTGGCCAAGAGCGGGCTTTTGCCGGTGCCCATCTCTTGTTTCCTTATAACATAGTGACTACGTTTCAGAGATAAACATATTCAGTGAGAATGAGGACCACAATGAAATTATATCACTTTAAATAGCTTCAAAAGCTACCACACCCTTTCCATTAAGAATTCTTCCCTAAGGCTGCCCATTTCTGATAGGAAAATATGTTAAAAACTTTCCCAGCATGATTTGAGCCTTATCATTATCTTAATACTAGCTCACCCTTATAAAGTAGCTAAATATAGCATGCACTCTTCTATGGCCTTAATTTATACTGAGTTATTTAATCTTTATGATAATGTTAAATTATTTTATCTATTTACACATATGGAAATCTAGGTGTAACAGAATTATACCAATGATTGCACAGATAATAAGAAGTCTAACCACTACTGCAGTCTAGACAATCTGGCTCCAGGGTTTATATGCATAACTTCTGTGCAGTATTGTCTATTTTAGTGTCCAAAGTATAGGCTAGACTAAAATATGTTGGTTCAATAAGGGAGGGTTTTGTTAGGGATTGTGTTTAGATGTCCACCCAAGGTTCATGCATAAGTGGGGCTTTTTCTGAGGTGGCTGAATCTAGAGTTTGTAATACTGGGATTAAGAGTGTGTGAGTATTAAATCAGTTGGCTGATTGGTTTGGCACCACCACTTGGTAGTTTGGGTGAGATAAAAGGGGAAGAAGGATGCTATTAAGGTTACCTTACTGCTTTTACTACCTTCTGCCACCATGAAGTATTTATCCTCTGTCATGTGCCACCCTGTTTTGGAGCCAACTGATTAAGGACAGAAATCTTCACAAACTTTGAGCTAAATAAACCTTTCTGCATTTAAATTTGGATGTTGAGGATTTTGTCTCAGCAGTGAGAGAAAAATCACTAAAACATGTTTTGTATTTTGAGTTTCCCTCAAATACTAGTAAAACCAAGGGAATGATGCATGTGCTACCCTATATTGAACACTGTACAGAAGAAATGCTATTGTGTAATAAAAAGGAGCAAACATAGATTCCAGGTCAGATTTAAAAGAACCTCTTCATAGTTGCTTCAATTTAGGAACTGATTGGAAACTATGCTAATCAGTTTTCTCATCAGGGAGACTAAATATTGACATACAATTTGAAGGAGAAAAGTTTCCTTTGGATCACAGTTTGAGAGAGTTCAGTCCATGGTTGGTTGGCTCCAAGGCACAAATGTCATGCAGAAAGTCACTGGCAGAGAAAAGCTGCATACCTCATGGTAGCTGGAAGCAAGAAAAGAGCCAGAGAAAGAGGAAGGAACTGGTGACAAGAAAATTTATAGTGCATTAGATGATGGAGATATGAGCTAGATCAAAGAAGTTAGAAGCAGGGCTCTGAAAAAAAATTACAATTAAGGCCATGGTCTTGATTTCCTTTTTGTTGTCTCCAGGTTTCCTGAGAAGAGCACCTTGTGCTTACTTGAAAATTCTAACTCCTACTCAGTCTTATACCTTTTCATCTTTCATAATCACTCCTCAGACCAGAAGTCCCAAGTTAACCTATGATATCTTTTGTTTCCCAGCATCTCACCACCCAAGTTAAGGGACCTTGTGTCTCCACATGACCTCTCCACATACTCTGGTCTTACATTGTCACTGTATTGGGTAAAGCTACCTGCTCTAAAGACTCTTCCAACTAATACTTTTGTCTGAGTTTCCATGATAATCAGATCCCTAGATTTTCAACTCAATTTACTGGCCAAGGAAAGATCATTGTTTGGTTTTTGATAGCTCCAGCAGGCCAGGCATTTATAGCTAGGATTTGTCCCAGAATGTCTTCTCAAGGGAAGGTTAGTCAACTCTCCACTTTTGAGCCATAGGGCTGACAAGTAACAATAACAAGTCTTTCATAGTCACCAGAGATGAACAGAGCATCAAATACACAGTGGTAGTTTAAATTCCACTTACCATCATTTCCCCTTCTTTGTCAGGACTAAATTTATCTGGAGAACCCAGGCTTATACTTTCTTGAGCCAGGGTGGGTGAGTTCCACAACAACAGGGGCTTCTGTGTTAAGGCTTGATAATGATGCCACTCCCATGCTGTGCCAGTCACGAGATATTACTCTGTTTCATATGGTTTCCTACTTTAACTTCCACTCTTGGTAGGATGGCACTCCTTGGTCAGCAGCCATGGGAATTTATTTTATTTTATTTTTTTTTAGGTTTTTTTGAGACAGGGTCTTGCTTTGTGGTTCAGGCTGGGCTGAGCTCAGCCTCAAACTCACATCACAACAATCCTCCTGCCTCTGCCTCCCGAGTGCTGGGATTACAGGCATGAGCCACCATGCCCGGCACTGTGGTATGTGGTACCGGTTGCTGCTGGGCGTGAGTTTCCACGCCCAGTATGATATGTGGTTACCGGGGATTGAACCCGGGTCCTTGCGCTTGCAAGACAGGCACCAGAACCACTGAGCTAGCTCCCCGGCCCTGCCATGGGAATTTCTAAGACAACTCTCAGTTCAATTTTCTCCCAAGAGTTAGCCCTGTCCTTAGGCTTCATCCACTGGGCTTTGGACTCAGTAGACCAAAACATTGCAGTCAATTTATAAAACCAGAGAGTACTTGATATTTTAGTGGCTGCTCAGGGAAAAGTTTGTGGGAAGAATCTACAGATGGAGTGTTGTTTCTCTTGGAATCTTTCAGGAGAAGTAGAACAAAATCTCAAAAAGCGCCAAGAGGAAGCTGACAAGATCAGAGGAAATAAACTAAATAAACTAGCTCCACCCAGTCTGTTCCTCATTTCTCCCACTTCCAGAACTCCTGTTGCTCATATTCCTAAACCTTCTGTCTGGATTACACATCCTAAATGCATTTATAATATTATCTCTTCTTGCCTACAGGCTATTAACTCTATATTTTATCTTCACCTGATCAACTGATTTGACCATGCTGATGACACATTTGATGTCTAAAATCCCTCCTAGACCAAGTGTTTTGGTGTACATCTGTAATCCCAGCACTTGGGAGGCAGAGGCTATGAGTTCAAGACGAGCCCAGGGTACATACTGAGTTCAAGGCCAGTCTGAGCTGTATAATGAGACCCTGTCTAAACAAAAAAACAAACAAAACTGAAAAAAACCCCTCAAAATAAAAAGAAAACCCAAACAACAGAAGCCCCCAATTGAAAACCAAAACAAAATAAACTGCAACCCTTTCAAAGGCCCATGATATCCCTCTTTAGACAGAGAAAAAAGAGTAGGATCTTTGGTCCTAGGAATAGAATCTTTGTTTGTTCTGAACAAGGTAACATCTATTTAGCAGGGAACAACTTCAAAAGAACTCTCTCTCAACTTCTGAAAAATTTTAGGGTCCCAACTAAAAGAGAGGGGAAATGATAGCGTAGGTTATTAGCCAGAAATGAGCTGGATGTGGGAAACTACCCGCAGGAGCTTGAGAAAAAGATTCTAAAACTAGCAGTGCTTGTGGTTTCCAGGTTTTCTGAGAAGAGCATGTTATGATCCCTTACCAGTTCCCCTCCTGTCCAATCTTACACATTTTGATCCCACAAAAAAGCCTCAAGATAAAAGTACAGTGAGCCTGTTGACCGAAGTAAGCATGTATATACCTTTGCGTTGCTGTTTTGACTCCTTCCCAACAGACTGGTTCCAACTAAGTCTATATAAGTCTAGAAACTCTTGATGTGAAGAGGGAGACTCACCAATAATGGGAAAGAAGCTCATTATTTATCACCCTTGACTGTGTCCAGAATTCTAGGAAAAAAGAAGTCAAGGCTGGAGCTCACTGCAGCTGCCGTCTCAGGGCTCTGTGCCTCCTTTCTTGAGGGTATACCTCCATTACTGACAATTGCCACCTTTAGGCCCACCACTTGGCCCCTCCCAATTGTACTTTCCTTTTACTTATAAATGCCTTGTTTGGACTGCACTTGGAAATATGAATCCTGGAAACAACTACTTTCTAACCCTGAGTTTTGTAGGCCTCCCTGCAAATCTTGGGATGGATCAAAAACTGAGACCCCCACACACCACAAAGCAACACCCACCTCAACTCAGGCTGACCACAACTTTCAATTAACAAATACATCTTTCCAGGTCATGGCCCCAGTGACTTACTTCCTTTACCAGCTCTCAGCTCCTAACAAAACATTCAACTGTGAACTTATCAAGAAATCACTCCAGTAATGAGTATAATGCCTCCATGATCTAACCACCTTCCAGAAGTCCCCCCTGTGAACATAGGAGCCTTTTAGGGGACATTTTTTATCAAGGAATAATGCTCTGCTTTGGTGCATGAAAGACTCAATTCCATCTAATTATGCAAAATTCATGTAGTAGATCTCCAAGAGCCACTGAAGTCTTAACAGTTCTGGTATTCCCAAAAAGTCCAAATCAAAAATCTTCTCTAAGGCTCAAGGCAAATTCTTAGATAGGAGACTCTGTAAAAATAAAAAGGAAATTTCAGCACTCCCAACATGCAATGGCTCCTGGTAAACACCTTCATTCCATAAAGGAGGATTAGTGGAATAGAAAGAGATCAGAACGAAGCAAAACCATGACATAACATTGAAAACATTAACTCTTATAGTACCATGTCTAATATCTAGCACACATGAAGGAAATTTGTGAGCTTTAAAGGTTAAAACTGTCTGTCTGTCTATCTATCTATCTATCTATCTATCTATCTATCTATGTATCTATCTATCTTAGTTTTTCCCAAAACTAGCTTTATTTCAGTAGTGTTCACTTAAAAGTATTTTCTGTTTCAAGACAAGTTCTCCTTGCTAGTTCAGGCTGTTCTTGAACTTCCTACGTAGCCCAGGCTGACTTTAACTTCATAGTGATCCTCCTGCCTCAGCCTTCTGATGTTGGGATTACAGGCATGTGCCACTAAACCCTGCCAAAATATTTTGAGATTGTATATTCTCTATGGAACTCTTTTTAAAACAGTTACCTACATGATAGAGCCTAGCATGAGCCAACTTGTGGACATATTTAGCATTTTTATATTTGTAAAGGCAAAGTTATATACACTTTTAAAACATCCATGAGATAGCAAAATAAAAGGCATCAATACTGTGTTAAAGTCACATAATATAGTTTCTTAGATTTAACATTAGCTAATATGATTCAAAGGTATTCATTAAGAATTCAAAAAGTCCATATTAAAACATGCAAATGATGATACATGCATTAATAAATTTACATTTTAAATACTCATTTCAAGGCCCTTAGATATGTCTCAGCTTCAGCAATAATTTGGGCCTAAAAATAAAAAGAACTAAAAAAGTATGTGTAATTCAATTTTTTCTTGATACAGCATACAATTTTAATAGAGCTTAAATATATCATAGAATTATTACCATTTATTCAGCACTTAATAAACATCTGTCCGGCAAATAAGTGAATCAGTGAATGAAGAGGGAAAGGTCTAAGCCCCACTCTGAACACTAACCAGCATGATTTCTCACGTTCAAATGCTAAATGAGTGCCTCTGTGGGTTTATGTGACTACATGTAAAAATCAGCTTACGTGACAACAAAAAATTAGAAAACAGGTTCCCTGGAAAGGTGTTTTTATTGACTTTGCCCCTTCTTCGCTATTTGTGTCTGTTCTCTTCATCACTGGTAACTCCTGTCTTCTGAGCTGAAGATTACTGAAAGGCTTTAGAGATGTATGTACTAACTGCTCACTGGAAGTCAGCTTGGATTCTCTGATTTGTGTTAATTTAATATCTGTGGTCTTCCTAAATACTTCATATTGTCTCATTTCATTTCCCCAAACAACTCTCCAAATACTGCTCTTATTCTGCTGAGGAATTTGATATGTACCACAGGGCTTTTGTCTTTAAAAATGTTAGCAAAGAATTTTTTTTTTTAGTGGTTGTGACTTCTGTGAATCAGAAATTCGGAGAGTGGTGGCTTGTCTCTGCAGGGTCTGTAGTCATCTTCAGGCTCTTTCACATGTAAATCTGGCAGTTTCCTGGTAGTTGAATGCTTAGGCTTTCTTTGTAGTATTTTCCATAGGTTAGTTTTCATTGTTTAAGAACATAGCAGATGGATCACAAAGGTGAGCATTAACACTAAAGTAGAGAGAAAGAGAAAAAAGTGTGTGTCAGGGGGATGAGTGTCAATTTTTAGGAGCAGCTTTGAACATTACAGCAGTATTAACTTTTGCTACATTCCATTTTTTGAATGACTATGAGAAATACTCAGTTTCAAGGAGAGGGGAAATCGATTTTTCTTAATGGAAGATTGGCAAGATTGGAAAAGAAACTCTGCTGAGAGCACTTTTAGAAATTATAGTTTACCACACAGAAGCTCAGGGAGGTAAGTAACTCTCCCAGTCAAAGGGCTTGTAAGTGCAACAACCTTGACCAGAAATCAGATGTACTTGTCTCTAACCACGTGTACTTGTCTCTTGACCTCCCAGCACAATAGAATGTTGTAGAATCAATAACATTTTAGAAGAACTATTGAAAAATGAGCAAGGACAGTTATGTGAACCGCTTAAATTCACAGTTTAAACTATGACAGGAGACTTTTTGTGTTTAAAGTTTACAAAGTACTCATCCAAGAGTCTCCCCCTTTTTCTATACCTTTCTAATAGCAGCTACTTATATTTTATTTAAATAACATTATTAATGCACATATTTAAATACTTAACCACCTCTACCAACAATATAATTTAGCTGCTTTGGTATCTAATTTTGTTCACCCCTCTAACACGAAAATCCGTAGAAAACCTGGCTCATACTAAACTCTTAGTAAGTGCTAGTGAAATTAGTCTGATCTCATACTGGTATAAAATGAAGTGATAGAAAACTTTAATACAACTGGCCTGTTCTAAGTTACACAGACTGTAGCTATTATGAAGGTCAGATTAGGTACCTAGTGAAAGTGCTTTAAAATAGTGAATGTCCAGTGTACCCTGTAATTTGTATGGTAGGAGTGGATTTAGTTTTGGAATATGCTTTTATAGACCTATGAGGATGACCTGGAGATGTTTAATTCTTATTTGACTCATTGCATAACCTGGACTTTCAGGAAGAAAAAAAATAAACCATGGGTAGGAAATCAAAAGAAATGTGGCATGGGATAATAGGGGAAGATCTCTTCTCAATCTATCTATGTATCTTTTATTGTCTTTTTTATCATTCATAACCTATTTCTACTTTAAATATATTTAAGTGAGATCATATTATTCTAACATTGTTTTGTTTTTATGTCTAAAATGTATTTTAGAGATCTTTTCATGAAAGTCCAAATAGATTTTCCATAATTTCTTATATTACCATAAACAATTATTTATTTTTATTTATTTATTTTTTTTTTAGGTTTTTTGAGATAGGGTCTCGCTTTTGTGGTTTAGGCTGGCCCTGAGCTCAGCCTCAAACTCACATCACAATCCTCCTGCCTCTGCCTCCCGAGTGCTGGGATTACAGGCGTGAGCCACCACGCCCGGCACAGTGGTATGTGGTACTGTTTGCTGCTGGGTGTGGGTCTCCACACCCAGTATTGTTATGTGGTTACCGGGGAATCGAACCCGGGCCCTTGCGCTTGCAAGACAGGCGCCGGAACCACTGAGCTAACTCCCCGGCCCACCATAAACAATTATTTAGTGAACAATTATATTGAAATATTCCTCAACTTGTGAATATTTTGATATTCTTATTTTATTGAAGCTATAAGTAATTCTGCAATGGCATAATTATGTATAACAAGAATTTTCATAGAATGGTTAGTTACTGAGTAGAAGATAGATTTGCTTAAATTTTTATAGATACTGGGAAATGATGTTAACATGGCTGCATGGAATGTATTTCTCCATTTCTTGTCAATGTTGACTTTAGTTGACCTGATTCCTCAAGTAGCATAGTAAAGAATTCCATGTCAATAAAAGAAGGATCATGGATTGGCATTCACTTTAAAATTCTCACTCTATTCCTCCTATACTCTATTTTAAAATAATCTAGAGTGCACCGTCATTGTGTGTGTTCTTGAGTCTCATCAAGGCTAGGAATGATCCTTCTGCACCAAGTCATACTTGTCCATGTTTAAGAAACCGAGAAAATGAATGTGGAGTGGTATTTTCTGTCTTGTCAGCCAAAGGATGGACTTCATGCAAGATCCTTCCCCAGAGAATTCCCCTTCATATTTGGAGCTGCCTCCTGCTTCACTGTGTGGGAACATATTATTTGATTATGCTCAGCTCTGCTCTAATTTTATAATAAATTTTACTTACGTTGCTTAAAAATCCTTATGTGGCTCTTCTCTGTGCACGAAGATGCCGATCTCAAATGTCCATGCCTACAGTCTATGTGTAGCTCTTTGTTGTCACAATTACCTGACCATTTTCTGCCTTGTATTCTTCATCCATATAATACAGGCAGTAGATACACCTTTCCTGAGTTGTCAGAAAGAATAAGTGAGACATTTAAACCTGTAAATTGCTTGATGAAGTACTTGGAGTTCATTCTAGTTAAATTATTTTTCTTTCCTTCATTATATCTTTAACATTTAAGCACATTATTTATTAAAGCAAAAATCATATTTTGGCCCTTATAGACCATTTTTTAAAAATACTGATGATTACTAAATGTTTAGAAGACAGCATTTGTGCTGAAATTATGGTTTTAAGTTTAAAAGAATACATATTTAGAAGAATGCATTTTGATTTTGTTGACTTTAAAAACCCACACATCTGTTATTATAGCAATTTTTTGTAATTTCTTTTGGATTGCTCTTTTTGGTTGTTTAATAATAATCATATTTACTGATATATTTGAGTCTTACAAAAATGTATTTTGACAGTGCTGTATTTTACTCATCATAAATACAAGCTTCAGTTATCTGATTTCCACAGAAGATGTATCACTTTAAGATGATACTCCCAGAATCTAGTTTCTGTTAATAATTTTCTTTAAAAAAAGAGATGGAAGGCATCAAAACTCCACAATTATAACCATTGACTCTTTTTATAGAACTTACTTGGGCTGCATAAAATTGTTTAGCTTGTAATGAGTTTTAGAAGAAATGAAGAAAATAGAGGTTTGGGAAAATGAAATATGTCTTTTAATTGAAAAGACTTTGATTGTTTTTTCCAATCTAAATCAAATTATTATGGCAATGGCTTCAGGCAGTTGGAAAGAAGAATTATTCTTTGGAAATAATGACCTCATTATGTACGTTTAAAATTAGAAGTTAATAACAGTCTTTAGTTTTCCTTCTGCTAAAATAATCTGAATGAAAATATTCTTATTGTTTATCTGAAAAAGTTTAATATTTTTTCTTAAAATTATGCATACACCTTAGAAGACAGATCTTGTTTCTTTACTGAAATTATAGTGTGTATGTACTCTATACATATATATATAAATATTTGCATCTTTAAAAATTTATTTACATAGTATTTTCAAGAAAGTACTTTTTAAATGTCTAACTTGATAGAATTTAATTTTTAAAAATATCATTTATATTTTATATTATGTACTATTACAAATCCTGGTATATGGGAAAAATGACAAAGCAAAACATTACATTGGATATAGAATGTCTCAAATATTTATAATTGTAAAAGAAATGCATGCTACCATATTCCACGTGACAAAATTATTTTTAAATATATATAGTAATTATATATATTATTACTATATATATTTGAAAAATTATATATATAATATATAATATATATATATATATATATATATATATATATATATATATTACTTTCATGGAAAAATTATCTCTAGACTCTCATACTCTCCAGACATCCAGACATACATTTTAGTCATGTAAAATAACAGGCAACTCCACCCTCAAAAGCAAATGGTAATTGTCCAAATCCAAATGTCAGAAATAATTACTAAAAATTTCAATCATTTTTCTTTTCCCATTTACTGATACATGGACCATGTAAATCATTCTTCAAGTATAGCATTAACTCCTACAATCTTGTCTCAATTATAATTTCCTACGCTTAGGAGACCAAGACATTTGCTAAAAGAATGTAATGATGCCTACTGGCCTGCCTGTGTATGCCTCTATCTGATATAACTCGTGCGCCAATCTCTCCATGTCTCATCCATCTACCCCCCAACATACACTGCACATGCGTCTCTTCCTTCTGCCGAACACTGTTCTCTCCCTCATCTCAGCTATGCTTCTTTCTCCTTTTTGTATAACATTCAACAGACTGAATTTAAAATAGAGGTATCATAGACTCATGTTGTCAGCTTGTCCTCTGGATAGTTATAATTGTTTCTTATTTTGAAACAAAACTACCTAGTTCTCTCTACTGGACCCCATCCCCCTCAGAAGCAGCAGCCTTGATACTTCTTGCAATGCTGGTCTTGTTTCCTCGCCCTGCTGTTCCTCTCTCCTCTCATCTTAAACTCAGTCTTTCCCTGTAGGCTTTCACATTCTGCTTTGGAGGTTTGTTTTACAGACACATCTCCAAACAAAAAGTGCTGGTGCATGCAAATACATGTGCACACATCCTCTCCTGGGTGGTTTTTCCCTGTATTCTGATTGTCAGTCTTATTCTCTACAAGTCTTATTTGCAAACAATTTCTAAAACTGTCACAGATGTTCATACCACTGTGCACAGCAGAGGAAACAAAATAAATCTGAGATGATAAACCAGTGTGATTAAAGCAGCCTCATCAGTCTAACTCCCATTCCCCTCATATGCCACTCTTAAACATACATCGTGTGAAGAAAAGCTTTATTTGAATCAATATCTCAAGTCTTTCACCAGCTCTCCACTGAAGAGTGAAGTACAAACACTGTACTGTGCATTATAGACCTTTCAATCCATCTTATCATCTTTATCTATCACTATTTTTAATTGATTTCTTTATTGGTACACTTTATATACACATCATGATCACACTCGACATTGATAATCTGTACTAGTGTATGACATGACTTAATTCTCTTTTATTCCCATTTTCCTGCCTACCCTACAACCCTATTTTTTTTATCAACTCTTTTCCTTTTTGGAGTACTGAGAATTGAACCCAGGGCCCTGCACATGCTGGGCAAGCTATGCCTTCATCCTTTCATCAAAAACTTGAGCAAAATCCATCTGCTGATTGCTCCTTGGTGGGCAGGGCATTGTGCATGGACATGATACTGGTGTTTTGGCTTTGGTCTGTTATCTTTTCACTGTGCATATTGAGCAAATTAGTAAAATTTAGTCAATTTAACTAAAAAAGTAAACCTTAATAATGTAGGGCCAGTTATAACATCTACCTTGTGGTGCTATTTAAAGCAATAAAAGTGTTAATCCATATAAAAATGCAGAACCGTGCATGAAAACATGGTTAAAAATTGAATGTGCATCAGCAAAAACAGGGCTAGCATGCCTTGGGATTTTTTTTCCCCATGTACTGCTTCTTTTGTTCAAGCGACAGTTTGATCTAATGTTCCTCCTTCAATGTCATCTCTCCTGAACTTGTACGTGTGTGTGTGTGTGTGTGTGTGTGTGTGTGTGTGTGTGTGTGTGTGTGTGTGTGTGTTGCTGATACTCTGGTCTGGCAGAGTGACTGCCTGGATCATTTGCAGTGAAGGTGAGTAATACTGACACTTCTGTTGGGATAACTAACACAGATTGGTTCTGACTTGTGTAAAGGGACAGATGGTTACCCCATGCATAATGCAGCCTTAAGTTATCAAATCTGATATTATCAAATTAAAGCAAACACTATCTTTGTATACAAATCACCTTGGCAAATGTCCCATCAACTAAATTGTTAGGAAATGAGGACCATTAAAATGAACCTCAGCCTCCCTGAATGCTATTTCTCATCTGCACAGGCACAAACCCCCCTGTTTGGGAGGATTGCTCTCCCTTGTGTCATTCCTTCCCCAAACATATGTATGGAGCTTTTCTTAATTAACCACTTGAGACCATGTTAACTCTTGCTTAGTCTGTCCTGAAGCATTATAGATTCAAGAAGTTTGTACTAGAGAATTCCTAACATTCCTACTCAAAACTGTGCACACATCTATAACCACTATTTGGCTTATTCTTTGCTTGCATTTAGCCATTATGCTGTGACCAGGGACAACTCAAACTCTGCCACTGGACCTGTTTCATAGTTCTCAGGCCTCTCCATGCATCTCTCTGAGCAGAAAAAGTCAACTGTATTCCATACTCAAGTTCTCTATCCTTATTTTTCATTTTAACCTTTCAAAAGAACAATTATTGACATTAGAAAATTGCTTTCTGAGAAAGCTCTCCCATTTTTTGAGGATATGGTCTATTTCTTCATCCTTGATAGGATATAAGAGCATGGCATCTCTATACTTCCCTTAACATGAGTACTTCACCTTATTGGTCATCATACTGTTATATGGTATCTCCCACTTCATTATGTTATTGTGCTCTGTATCCGCAACTAGACTGTGTATTACTTGGGAGCACTGTTTACTTTTTGTAGTAAGTTTCTTGACACTGAGAACATCTTTAATAAAACCTTTTGTGGTTATGAGTGTGAAGGTGTAATACCAAACACTCTTGTTTTATGCAATAACAATTCCTGCCTCAAAGATTGTCTTCTCATTTTAAAACCACAGCTCATTGTAGAATCTACCAAGAATTTGGCAGAACTTTGCAGTAAATTGCCCTATTCAAGATGTTCTCCTTTGTGGCCCATGATGTTTACATTGTAACATAGGTTTCTCTTGGGACAAGTTGACCTTAAATTTTTGACTCTGGGCACAAGTTGGCTTAAACCTTGTTGAAAAGAGGGGTTATTGCAAAAGTGAATCCACCAGATATTTGTCACAAAAATGTCACACTAATGCTAGGCTCACCATGGTAATTTGTGTTAGGAAAATTTCCTCCAGTTCCAAACAATGTCTTTCTGTTCATATGTCTGTCAGTATAACTTCTATGGGCTGTACTGGCAACTTTTCAGTTGTTTAACGGTAATACTTCTTTTAAGTATAAATTTTCACCCATCAACTCCAATAATTTTCACATAATAATATATCTTTGTCAGTGAACAATTTTGGCGTATGCTCCTGGATAATGAACATGACACCAAGTAGAGAAGGTCTTACTCTTTTATGAATATAATCTATCTATCATGCTGACCTGGTGTCAGTGCTGTCGTCAGCACTTACAGTTAGCTTTAGAGATATTCTCAGATTTTGACCTTTTAAACACAGAAGACAATAGAAAAGAAATAAGTGGCAGAGGTTAAAAAATGAATCATAATAAAAATGAATCATTATGAAGATGCTATTATTTAAATGTAGTAGCTTTAAAATGTTTTTGATAAATATTTTGATTTTTCAAACAGTAAGAAACTCTTATTTATATTATTTCTCTTATTGTTATATAGTTCCAGTTCTTTGCATTTTTGCTGTGCGCTATAGTTTCTAGTTTTGGGGATTTGTCTGGACACAGTGTACGATGTGAATAAGGCTGGACTAAGGCTGGACAGTGCTCTGGGGTTATCAATAGGTAGACCTGTTGCCAGACTCCAGCTGAAGAAGCCTGATAAGGGTGAGCCTCCCAAACAACAGACAAGGCAAAAATGAAGTCAGGTATCACAGCTACTCCAGTTGTGCAGAAGGATATCTGCAGAAGCAGAAACAAGGGGAAATTGCTTGAGCTCTTTTCCTTTCTATCCTATTGTTGCTTCTCACTGGCTGAGCTAAGAGGAAAATCAGAAGAGGTGCCTAAGCAGCACCCTGGGCACAAAGGCGGCAGAGAGTAGATCTGGTAGACTAAGTAGACAAATATTAGCCCATAAATTTAAGTTTAGGAGAAGCACGAAGGAAATAAAGTCCCAAATCAAATTCTCTTTCCCTTGTATCTTCGGATGTTAAATAAAGCCATTCTTTTAAACTTAATATTGTGTTCGCTTTCAGCTAGAGAGATTCTAAGTAGACTTGGTAGAGATAGATTTCCTTTCAAAGTAGCAGCATGGGCTATTATTTACTGTAATAAATATGTTAGTTCGATGCCAAGTGATTTGTGAACAGTGCTTTAAAAAGTCCAGTTGATAAACAGGACACATCAGATGATCATAGCTCTAAATCTAGATCTTTAGTATCTAGATCAACTATACATGACAAAATAATGTTCCCAGAATCCAGAATTCAGAATCTAGTCTAATCATCTATCATCATCAAAGACTAGAGTGTAGGCTTAATGGTATCTGACTGAAGAAACTCAGAACAAATAGCCTTCTTTTAGCCCTGTGAAATGCTAGTCAGCTTATTACACTCAGAATTTGTACAGTCCAGTGGGACAAATCAGCAAGAGACTGTCATGATGCACTGTGGGGAAAAATTTACCCATGAGTAGTGTTACCTCCTAGACTGTAACATTCGAGGTACTACTGATAGTTTTCAAAGTTTAGAAATCTTAATTATGAACAGAAGATTCTGACAGCAGATCTTGTTTGAAGAAGTCAATATTCAAAGCCTTTTACTTTTGCATTTTTCTTTTTTTTCTTGTTGTCTACATGTGAAACTGATAGTATGGTTCTAGAGCCTTAATAGTGTAGGATAGCACAGATAATCTTCAAGGTCAGTATGTGCTGTTTCTTCTCAGCACAATTGCAGAAAATGTCTTCCTTTATGTACAAAAGGCTTGCTAACTGCACTTGTACTGTTTCTATGGCCACACTTGCTGGGGAAATTGTATCTGTATTGATAAAGGTCAAGAAGCACAGTCCTGTGTTCTGAGCCTGACCTAGTTAGCTATAGATCAATATTTTGATGAAAATTACAACCTCATATTTCTTTTAGCTAATAAACAATTTAGTCCTCGTGGTATGTCCATGCACAAAGATACAATAAAGTGTGGCTACCATTAAAGTATAAGGGTTAAGGCCTTTCATGATGGTGCAGAGAAACACACACACACACACACACACACACACACACAAATCACACAATTGTAAACATCTATATATATATCTGCTCTGTATTTGTGCAATGGATAAGGCTGAAAATGAAGGAGGTATCACAGCTACCCTAAAGTCTTAGTCACTACCTGTACATGTCAGTCTCTCAACTTTTAATTCTCATTTCTTTTGTGAAGATGTTGGCTCCATGAGATGTTTACAATAAGCCCCAAGGATTTTCTTCCTTAAAAATAAGTATGACAAAAATAAACGGCTTCCTTGCCCACACTATAAGATAAGTCTTATGTCTTCACTTGCAGCAGTACAGAGTATAATTTTTGCAGGAGGTTTGGCTCCCAAAAGAGAAGAAAGAAAAACAACCAAAGCAACATGTGCCAAGTTTATCCTTCTGTAGCAGCTAGGAGATTGCACTGCTTACCTCGTCAGTAGTAGGGAGTGTAGCTCTTTGATTCAGGTTCTGTTCCTCCAGATCCAAATCTGCAATTGTTCTCCACGCATGCTACCTGTGACTGAGTCTGAGTAGGGATCGTGGCTGGCTCATTCCTGCAGAATCCTCTAATGGACAGCCTCGGCTTAAGGTCTTTTGTTCTGCCAGCCCAGTCTGGAATAGCACTGTGATGTGGAACCCTCCTTAATCTGTTCTTTTCAACCCATGTCACATTGCAGAGAATGTCTTCCTTGTTCTCCACTTTCTTCCCTTTCTTTTTTCATGGGCTTTTCCCACAGTAAATCTATTGCTTATCTGACTCCATCATGCATCTACCTCTGACACATCAGATTGTTACCTAGATCTCGCAGCAATGAGCAAGAAGGAGAAAAAGAGTGTGATACTAGTAAATATTTCCCCTCTGGAAGATGAATCAGGAGAGCTGAGGAATAAGTTTTCTTCTTTCTCATCATGAGAAGATGGGAAAGTTATATACTCTCATCTTTTATTTATTTCAAATATCTTGATATAAAAATATCTTTAAGAAGTTGCCAAGAACAGACTATTGATTAGGCCATTGATACAATCTCATATAACGTTTCTTAGTCATGAAGAAATACATCTGGTTGACTTAAGTAGTTAATGAAAAGTAAAGAAGTCATGTTTTAAAATTTATACTAATTGCTATTTTAGCTTACAACAATAGCATCCTGATTTTTTTCTTTTAGCACATTTATACTACAATGTTACTGGGTTAAAATTTTCAAGACTCAGGGCTGGGATTTAGCTTGATACTGTACCTGCCTCTCAAGTACAAGGTCCTAAGTTTGATCCCCAGGAGTAGGGGAAAAAAAAACCAAGAGTCATCCCATTCAGATAACCAGCCTTAAAATTCAGATTCATTTCTTTCCTTCATGGTCCACAGTTCAATAGTCATCAAGACCTAGAATGAATGCTTTAAAGATACCCAAGATTAATCCCTTCATTCCATTCTTTGTGATATACTACTGTCCTCTCATTTGAGCTATTTTAGTGCCTATATGACAGCTTTTCTGCCTTCAGTTTCTTCATTATTCTAATTGATTCCTTTTCTAATATATAAATCACATTATATTACTCCCTTGCTTGGACATTACTTCCCATTACTTGCCTATAAAATGAAGTTGAAACTCTTTATCATGATGCAGAAAGTCATTCATACTTGACCCCAATCTCTAAAGAATCGTATCCGTGAACTCCCATTCCCTACATCCCCTGTTAAGGTCACATGCAATTACAGGATATTCCTGAAACTTGAGGTTGTTTCAGTTCTCTGTATAATTGTGAATGTTTTCTAATAGATTTTGAGTTTTATTTCCTTTTCTCACGTTACTTAATTTTATGACTTTACATTCTTTAAAGCCTGGATCCAAAATCTGTTCCTCTCAAATGATTTTTGAAAGTTTTCCTAGGCAGAACGAAACATTTCTAGTGTTTTCCCTCAAAGAATTGTATATATAGACATACTGTAGTACTTTAAAATTATATTTTAATTACTTTTGCCATGTCTATACCTTTGTGGATGCCAACAAGAATAGACACATGATGATTTCATTGACAATTTCAAGATTTCCTAGTAAACATGTTTGAATATAGTCAGTGCTAAAGTGTTCTTTAACACTATATGTTGTTCAATAAATAGGAAACAATAATATAATAGTCTTGCTAGATCTTAATTTTTAGTATATAATTGTATATTTTTTATCTTTCATCCAAAGACTTATTACATGCACAATTAGGTAAATTATGTGGTTATACTCAAATGTCTTGTATAAACATAAGAAAAAGTTTTATTTTAGAGTATAGTGAAGTTAAAAGTCCAAAATTTATTCAGTACTTTGTACTTAACAATGTCTTTCTAATTTTATGGTCTTTTTTTCCTTTATTCTTAATAGCTACCTTTCCTAATCAGAAGTAAAAGTGTGATGCTTGATTGATTGTGTCAACTTGCAAAGTTTGGTGAAGAGAAGCTTAGCTGACATCTTCAGCAATTCCACACCCTGGGATGTGAAAGACTCACCCTAGGCTGGCTGGTTGCCTGGATGGTATAATGGGGAAATCAGGAAGGATGGATCTGCTTCTGTCACAGGTGCTCTAGTCTTTACCGTCACCTTGGATAATACTTCCTGGCTTCCAGCACAGACTCTTTAGCTTTTGGTGCAGGTTCTTCAGGCTTCTGGGCATAGACTTTTCAGCGTTCCCTCACAGACTCATCATCCGCCTGATATGGATGGGACACTGCAGTGGACTCCAGACCTTCAGCAAAGCTCCTTGTCTCCAGTGTGCAGAGATACTTTGGACTCTTTCTCATCCAACTCTGTGGGTGGTCATTATAAACCACTGTTTTAAATTCTTATATATTTGTATATCATGTTATATCTGTTTTTCTCTTAAGTACTGACTGATCGAAAAGTAACCATTATCAACAAAAGATCTCCAGTGTAGTTGAATATACTTGCTAATTTTTAACTGTTAATAAGGAGAATATTAAAAATGTAATTGTAGCTGATTAACCATGAATATATTTTAGTAGCATTAGAAAAACATTCATGCTGAATACAGATTCATTTTCATTTTAGCAGCAGTTGAGTTGTTCTTACTGAAAGAGAAAATACATGACCTTTCTGGAATGCAGTTTCCTTAATTAGAAAATAAAAGTGTTGGAGGAGGTTTATTCATTTATTCAAGAAATTTTTATATGCCAGATGCTAGTGCCAGATATGCAAAGATACATGGAGTGGTAATGCAGAGTTTCTGTTTTCTAGTGACTTAGAATACATTAGTGAATTTTAAATCTTATTCCATTAGGGTTTCATAAACCTGACATTATAGTAGAAGTTGATATAAAAATTAAAATGTTATTTATATATTATTTATTTATTTAATTTTTTGGAAACAAGATCTCACTTATGTAGATCAGGCTGGACCTGACCTCAGCCTTGAACTCATAGCAGTCCTCCTGCCTCTGCTTCCCAAGTGCTAGGATTACAGACATGAGCCACCATGCCTGGCACTGTGGTATGTGGTTCTGATTGCTGGTGGATGTGAGTCTCCAGGCCTGGCACTGTTGTATGTGGTTACCAGGGATTGATCCTAGGCCTTTGGGCTTGCAAGGCAGGTGCTGGAACCACCGAGCTAAATCCTTGCCCCTTTTTATAGTTTAAAATATTTGTTCAGAAGAACATATTTCTAATTTATATGATTAAATATTTTCATTGGAAGACAGGTTTTATGATTGTCTAATTATAAACATATTGCCATTATTTTGTTTTGTAATTATGTCTTTCTTAGCTTTAAACATTAGAAAATCAGTTAATTTATTGACCATACATAGATATGCATTAGCACTTGATTCCAGAGTTATTTATAGAAATTTTAGTTATGAAACCATATACATAAGAAACTCCATAAATATGTATAACTTCTGTGTTTTTATGTATAAATTATTCCAAAAGTTAAAAATTAAATTTGAGAGGGACTCTCAATATCATTTGCTGTTGAAAGATGGCAAAGCTAGATCAAAAAAGAGAAAGTTGGGTAGGAGATATTGTTATAGCAATATTGGGGAAGGACAGAGAAAGTTCATGAAGTATCTTTCTTTGAAAAGGGGTGATACGCAGTGAAAGGAGATTATTTAAATCAAAAGTGACTGAGATAATATTAATTGGAAGATTTAAATTTCCCTATTATTCAGTGGAATGTAGTTTATGGAAATGATTAGATATGTTTTCCATTCACATATTGGCAGTGCTATGTATTTATTTTGTAATTCCACTGTTAGTCTAATTGACTTAAGTTTAGTTGACACTGTATTCTTTGCCAATTATATTTTAATGAACTAGTTTATGTCTCCTCTACCGAATGCAACTTTAGCTGCCTACCAAGTACTTCTTCTTTGATCTGTGGTCAGATAGGCTTATGAATACCTACCAAAGATGATTAGTCATTTCTTACGATGCCTTTTCCCTTTAAACACCAATTTCTAATGTCTTTAAAAACACAGTTATCTTCCAATGGTCAGCATACCTTTTTGAGTTTAAATATCAATTGCATTTGCTTTTGAGAATGATATTTTTCCTTGGTAGCACTCAAATGATTTTGTTTCACATCCTTTGCCCACAGTGAATCTTGTGTGCATCTGTTTATTTATTTCCTACTTTTGAATTTTCAATTGCTTTTTGTATTGATGAAAAAAAATCTATCTAGCTATAATA
This sequence comes from Petromus typicus, assembly GCA_004026965.1. Taxonomy (NCBI): domain Eukaryota; kingdom Metazoa; phylum Chordata; class Mammalia; order Rodentia; family Petromuridae; genus Petromus; species Petromus typicus. Next base: position 73,067 of record PVIR01002689.1, read on the forward strand.
ACAGAAATGCACTGAAGTATAAACATATCATTTAAATTGGAAAGCTAGATGGCTGTTACAGAGTAACTAAACTGAGCTTCATATAAAGAAACTTTCCTCAGAAAATTTTGAGATAGATGGAGGAAGTCAAGTACTGTACTCAATGCATTGACACACAGTTTTAGAAGTTACCCCTACACGTCACAGCCTGAGAAAGTTGAGAGATCTAGGATTGCCACACCAAAGACCTAGTTAGTGCATACTAGTTTGGGGGGACATGGAAGACAAGAAGTTGTCTGCATCTCTCTTCATTTTGTATGAGTCCAGAGATAGCCAGAGCTGAAGAATTTTAAAAGACATTAGCAACTTTAGTTTCAGTGTGTCATTTAGGACTAAGTATTCAGAGTGTTATTGTAATGTTAATGAAAATGTATCCCTATGATTTTATAGGTACTTTTAAGTAGAATATGCGTTGTGTGTTTTATTAGTTTTTACAATTTTGAGAAATGGCAAGAATTCGAGGAAGGCCATCTTCAATTACAGGTACAATCTCTCCTAGAGATTAGAGCTATAATTAAGAAGACAAAAGAAAAAACCCAAATACGAGTGAAGATGTAGAAAAAGAACACTTATGCACTGATAGGCATATGAAATAATACAGTATGGAGGTTTTTGGGAAAAAAAACCCCTAATGAAATAAAAAGCACTATAAGGGAAAACTGTCATGTGAGCTAGCTATCTTGTTACTAGATCCATATATATAATGCAGTTGAGATATCAGAGACTTACCTGCACTGCCACATTCATTGTACCACTGTTCATAATAGTCAAGAGATGGAGCTAAGCAAAGTGTCCCCTGGTGGGAAACACAGACATAGATACACAATGGAATATTATTCAGCTATTAGTAGAATAAAATATCACTTGGGGTCACATAAATGCTGTGTTCTTGCTCATACATAGAAATTTAAAGAGTTGATTTCATTGAGGAGAGGGTAGACTCATGGTCACTAATGATAAAGAAGAGAAAGTTGAGGGATAAAGATTGGATAACAGAAATCAAAATATGTGTAGACAGAAGGAATAAATTCTAATTTTGTATAGCAGAGTAATTATAGTTCATAACATTTTATTACACATTTTATAAGTAACTAGAATAGAATTTAAAATTTCTTAATACGAAGAAATGCTGAATGTTCAAGGAGGTGGAAATGTCAATCATTATGATTACTCATTTCATTTTGTATACATATATCTCATAATATATATATCAATATATATAGATATATATTATATAAATATAAATAAAATAAAAATAAATTTAAAAAGTGCTATTCCTTATTTCACACACTCACAAATACACTCTTATTGCTTATAATGTTATTTACCACAATGATGTAATAGAAAGAGCTTTAGAAAAAAGTCTTCATTATGGAAGCAGTTTTATTCTTAAATATAAAATTATTTTTTTCTGTTCCTTTAAGTTCCTATTATTAAATTATAAAAAGATGTATTAGAAAAATAATTTCAAGTTTTCTGTCTAGTATTATTAAATTTTTAGTTCCTCTTAATTTAAGGTGGTGAAGAAGAATGATAAAGAATCTATAATTTAATTTTGCACAAAATGATTCTCATATATATCTACTTTCTACCTGGTTGCACATTGACATTTATGAAGAAATACTACTAAGAGGTTGACTATTTTGTATGTGTGTAACTTTAAATAGGTTTAGGAAAATCTTGATAAAATGAGTGCAGTGGTTTTCATTATAAAGGTGGAAAAACTCTTGTAAAGTAGCATAATACATAAGTGTGGAAATATCACTGATGAATGAATGGGGAATTAAATTGTACTTGAACTCCAGGAATAAGAGGTAATTTAATTTTGCTGTATGATAGACATGCTTCATTTCTATTCATGTGAAAGAAAAGTAAAATAGTGAAAATGATAGAATACTTTGAAAAATAGTCAATTTAAGCATAAATAACTAGGGATAAAGTGATCTATATAAAAAAGAAAAGAAATCCCACCTTAGTTTGATAATTATTTTAAAAGATAATATTAGAGAAAGATATCTACATATTTAACATTTTTCCAGATCAAAAAATATTATATGAAGTTACAATTTAAATATGTCTAGATGTTGATTTCATTTGAGACTTTACTTGATATTACGTTATATATACCAGTAGCTGAGAGTGGGCTGGAGAATAGCCGAAGCACATTACTTTGCCATCCACTTCACATAATATACTTTTTAAGTGATCTCTTTACTAGAAACTGATTTGCAACATTTTTCTTTCTAGAACAGAATTCCATCAGTAGTAGATGATACATTTTATTTTTTTTTAGGCAAAAAGATTTCTCTCCCTGTCAATAGTGCATATACAGCTGAATTTATCAATAGCTTGAATAATTGATTAAAAGGGTACTAGAGGGCCCTGCTGTAATTTGAATCTGAAATGTCTTCCAAAGCTGCAGGTGCTAAAGTCTTGGCCTAGGGCCTGTGGTTCTACTGTGGAATCTGCAGGAGATGTGGCCTAGCAGAAGGAAGTTGGGCCATGGGGGTGTGTCCTAGAATGCAATTTGACCCCATCTTCTCTCTTTGCTTAGATCTGAAGGGAGGAGCTTCGTTGTCATTATGGTCTGTTTCTAAAACAATGAGAACAATTGATCATGGACTGAAACTGGGGCCAAAATAAAGTCTCCTTCCTTTTAAGTGGATTTTCTTGGATATTTTGTCACAGCTGTAGACAGGGGAGTAACACATGCCTTTGGCCCATTTCCCTTGGCCATTTAATTCTCTTACTTGTCTTTGTCCAGAAATCTTCTTTATATATTCCAGAACTCTACCAGTTATCTTATTGCAGAAAGTCTCTACTCTGTTAGTATATCAATGCACACATTCATTGTTATGGCTCATTTCTAGAAATCCTCCAAAGCCTCACACACCTACAGGTAGAGGTTTTCAGAGGTGGCTGGATCTAGGACATGTAATGCTGGGATTCAGTGTGCTGCTGGAATTAAGGATGTGATGTTGAGATTAAAGGTTCTCCAGCTAATTAGGAGAAAGAAACCTTTCTGCAGTGTTGATGGGAATGTAGGCCAGTACAATCGCTATGGAGATGAGTGTGGAGATACTTTAAAAAACTAGGACTCAGGGTCCCATTTGGCCTGGCTATTCCTCTGCTTGGCATATACACAAAAGACTTAAAAGAATCATACCACAGCAAAATATGTACACTCATGTTCACAGAAGCTCAGTTTGTGATTATTAAATCTTGGAAACAGCTGAAGTGCCCACCAACAGGAGACTGGATAAGAAGATATAATTTTTCTGTAAAATTGAATATTACTCAGCAGTAAAGAATGATAAATTTGAGTTATTTATACTCCAGTGGAGGTACCTCAAGGACATACTCATAAGCGAAATATATAGGACACAGATATCTAAGTACTGTATCTTTTCTCTTGTATGAAAAACTGTAGGTGTAAATTAATGCCAAAATGTATGATAGATAATGTGAAATAGTAAGAAAATATGCAAAAAAAAAAAAAAAAAAAAAAAAGGGAGGGAAAATGTGGGTAGGGGAAAGTAAAAAGAAAAGGAAACAAAGCTTATGTATATAAAGGGCATGGGTTGTAGGGATGGTAGGGGAAAGAGGAAAAAAGAATCAAGATGTGGCATGGACAGATAGAAATTTTCAGTGTTAAAAGTGACAATGTGTATTCATAATGTACCAATAGAAACTTGAATTTTTGAAAAGTGATATTGTATTTATAAAATGTATTTAAAAGTCAAAAAACTAAAGGTGCTCCAGCTGAGGTGTGAGTGCTACCCTCCCTGCAAGGTAGGCAACCTGTATGGAGTACAAGAACATAAAGAGGACTCTTCTATTGTTTCTGTTGCTGCTCACACCTCTTACTTGCTACCTTCTTCCTGCCATGCCACACCACGAACTGTTTCACCTTTGTGCTGCTCCTCTGCTATGCCATGTTGCCTTGGATTGAAACCTTTAGAGACTGTGAGCTAAAATAAACCTTTCTTTTTTTAAAAATTGAAATCTTTATTGATACATTACATATACACATCATGATTGCACTCCACAATGAAGCCTTTCTTTCCTTAACCTTGGGTGTTGGGTATTTGGTCTCAGAAATGAAAAAAGTAACTAAGAGATTCATTCATGCATAATGATTGTTTGAAAAAAAATATTTACCAAATTTTTTTTTATACATATATACCATCCAAACGACTTTTCTTCAGATTATACATTAGTTCCTTAAGTCTCAAGGAAGGTAGCATGTGAAAGAAAGGAAGATTTGTTTAGAATTATACTCCTGATCTCTTAGAAATAATTAAGTGAACTAGGAAGATTTTAAGTGGAAATCAATGAATAATCTGAAGTAGATGAAATAAAATATTTTCCCAAAGATTGATTGAGTCACTACATTAAAATCCTAGCTAGAATCAGATGCTTATAAAAAACACAGCGCTGTTGATTTAACAAAAATAGCAGGAAATATATTTTATTTAGGGTTATTTTTATCGACTGCCTCTCATTTGAATGATTTAAAATGACTGCAGTTTCATATCTGAGTATTTCTCTCGATGTTAATGTACTGTTCAGATTTAGTAAGGCAGGGTTAGCAGGAGCTGGAAATCTCTTCAGCATGTTTGATGGCACTTTCAGAATGTGTTTGTCTTCAGAGAATGTTTGCCACTGAGTGCTTTCCTCAGAAGCAGTCAATAAATACTTGACTGACAGGACACAGAGGTACGAAGCTAAAAGATGTCTTTGTTGACAGTCTCCATAAAGCAAAAACAGACTCACTCGTCATTGTTTACATGGTCTCCTATCTTCCCAGTTTTTTATCATCGCTAGTCATAAGCACTGTGCCACTTTCTCTGAGCATGTAATCTCCGATTCACCTTACTATTTTTTCATTTCGTATTTTAGTAGTCAGCAAATCAAGAAAAGTTATCATTTCTCTTATCCTACAAAGTCATAAGTATATTTTAACCTAAACTTTCACATTCTTGAGTCAGAATTGAATTTTCTCCTTGGGAAGTAGAATAAAGTTCTGTTTGTTCACAAACTGGTTTGTTTTTCTAGAAAGGGAGGAACTGCACCACTAACTGAAACAGCCTTCTTGCTTTGGTAAAGGCGTCACACTGGATACCATTAATCCTGGAAAGTGTTCAAGGTTGCTTGCTGTTATAGAAATTACTCATGCCCCTCAGCAGATCTCACTTCTGTTTGTGAGACATTGGTATAATCATACTCTTCTAGAAACTATTAGAGAAGAAGAAATAAAGTGTGATCTCTTACTTTACAAACTTTTAGGTATTTTTTGAGAGGTAGTTTTGTGTGGGGTGAAGAGAAAACTCTAGACTTAGATTGCCTGAATTCAAACCCCTTTTCACTCCGTCATGACATGTATAGCTTTAGAAAACTGGAAACTTTCCTTTCCCTCAATTTCCATATATCTTAAATGAGCATTATGGAAATCACTGTCTTATGTAACCGTGAGAAGGAATTGATTTAACATTGGTAAAATAGAAGTATAATTTAGGGCCAACATACCCATCACTGTGTGTGATTGCTATAATAATTAGCAAGATATGTTTAAGTGATTTCATTTCTCATTTCTCCATGCTGCACATATTTAGAATTTATTGAGCTGAACTTTAAGAATGATATTTCAGAAAATATCTTTCAGAAAAACAGAATGAGCTCAAAGAAACAAAATAATATTGGACCTTAAACTTCTAGAAAAAGAAGAGCAAGTTAAACCTATGGCTCATATGAGGAAGAAAATTATAAAGATGAGAGCAGAAGCTAATGCAATTAACACTAAGGAAATAAAAGATCATTTGAGTAAACTACACAAACTTTTAGCCATTCTTATCAAAAAAGTAAAGAAAAGATTAAAATCCATGGAGATAGGAATGAAAGGGTAAAGTCACAATGGATGTTCAGAAATAAAGAAGATTTTATACTCCAATAATATGGAAAAATTCAAGTCTCTGTAATAAACACAGAAGCAAAAGTCCTCAATAAAGGCCAGAGATTTAGCTCAGTGATTCCAGTGCTTGCCTAGCAAGCGCAAGGTTCTGAGTTTGATCCACATACAATAATGCTAGGTGTGGTGACTTGAGACTGTAATTTCAGTACTTGGAAGGCAGAGGCAGGAGGATTGCTCTGAGTTTGAGGCTGAATTCAGGACCAACCTGAACTACAAAGCAAGACTCTGGAAACAAAACAAAACAAAACAAACCCTCAATAAGTTATGTATTGGCAAACAATGCAGAAAATCACCCAAAAGATAAAATACTATGACCAAATAGGACTTCTATGGAAGAAAGGATGGCTTAACATGAACTAATGAATAAGTATCCCACACTACATTAACAGAACCAAAGACAAAAATCCTATCATCATCTAAATAGATGCAGTGAAAGACTTTAACATAGTTAGAAATATTACTAAGGGCTTAAGATAAATCTTGTGGTATAGTCAGAATAGATCTCTTGTTAAGATGTGGCCTTTTTGAAAGGTATGTTCAGTGAATTCTGTTCACTCTAGCTGGTCAGAATTCCCATTTTCCCCCGCAGTTTGCAATCATAATAATATTTGTTTTATGTCATAAGTAGCAGTTGTTCTTTTCCAGGATTTCCTGAGTCTCACCCTGTCTAGCTCAGATTAAGAAGCTAATGAAAATACTAAGATAACTACCATACACACTGTGAAATCTTTGTACAGATTCCTTTTCTACAATATCCAGCTCACAAATGATCCTCCGTGGCAGTTCTAAAATGTAACTTCACTTTCTCTGGACTAGAGTCTAGTGAAATCTTCCAGGCAGAAACTCAAGGCAAATGTGAGACTGCGGATGTTTCCTCTTTCACAGGGCCTGAAACTAAGCCCTGCCTTCAAATATTCTATTTTGCCATCATTTATCAGGGGACAAATGGTCTGGTACTAGTTACTTTATTATGTTTAAAATTAGAAATTGCCCCATTGCTGATTTGATTGGCTTTATTTGAACATTTTGAAAGCATCTCGAGTGCAACATGTGTAAGAAAACAGACAAACTATGCTTGTTCTTTCCCAAATCCAGTCCATTTATTAAAGTTAGAAACTTAGCAGCTGTCTTCCTCTACACTGCCCGTCTTCCTCATCCAGTGAATTACCAAGATTCATACAAATGTCTTTTGAACTTAAACTCCTTGTCATCTTCATTACTCACTTGTTGGATTAATTTATCGGATTGACAAAGCTTTCCACCTGGTTGATCCTGAGTTTCCCTCTTTTGCACCAGTTTGTCTTCTCCTTATTTCCCATGTTGTATAACAGAAAACCAGACTGCATTTTATCTTTCTTTAGCTTCCTACTTAGAATGTTTCGATAGTTTTCTATTGGCCAGAGATTGTGGACAAAACTGGAGTTGGCAGTTTAATTTTTAGATATTTGTTTTCTGTCTATCCTTCAGCCATTTTGAGAATTTATTTGCCTTCTTCCTTTTTTTTTTTTTTTTCTTTTTTTTTGAGAGACCAGGTCTCACTTTTGTAGTTTAGGCTGGCCCTGAGCTCAACCTTGAGTTCATAGTCTTACTGCTGCCTCTGCCTCCCAAATGCTGGGATTACAGGCATGATCCACCATGCCCTGCACTGTGGTATGTGGTTCTGATTGCGGGTGAGCCAGAGTCTCCATGCACAGTGTTGTTGTATGTGGTTACCGGGGTTGAACCTGGGTGCTTGCCCTTGCACTTGTGAAACAGACGCCAGAACCGCTGAGCTAAATCCTGGCCCTTTCCTCCCTTTTTTTAATTTTAAAAAATTTTATTATGTTTGAAGTATATGATAATTACATTCATTGTGGGGGAACTGGTACATGTATATAATACATTTCAATTATTTTTTCTCCTTTCTTTCCACCTCTTTTACTTGCCATCATCAGATTGGTTTATCTTCTGAGTTCTTATAACATTAATTATCTTACATACAAATTAATAACTCTTTCATTTGACTCCATGGGACTTTGCTCATGTATTCTCTTCCTAGGAATGATCTTTTTCATCTATCCATTTATTTAACTTCATCTTATCCTTTAACACTCAGGAAATAAATATCTTCTGTAGTACAAATCTCTTTATTTCTTTCATTAGGTCAAATTCTTCAATATGTTCAAATAAATTAATATATATGAGTTAAAGCATCATGTTTGTATGGTTTTTTTTTTTTGATTAATGTCTTTATACTTTACTACAGAAGATGCCATAAAAGTTATTTTGTTGATAATTTTATTTCTAATATTTAGCAAAATGACTGAAAGAGAAGTGATAAAGTAATATTGGGTGATTAAATTTCTGCTTGAAGTTAAGAGTGTGGGGCTTATTAATATATCATTGCTCATAACTGTTCTCACTGTGAGGAGTGTAGACATAATTTGCATTGTAATACACAATTCATATCCATCACAGTTTTCCAAATAAATGATACTTTCCTTTTATGTGACCTCTGCTTATAGCAACTCATAAATGAATATTTAAAATTTTCTTGCTGTTTCCAGAAGCCAAATATCAAAATAAATAATACAACTGTTAAACATACTCATAAACCTACATATTTGTAGGCTTGTATGCCAAACTCTAACCTGCAAGTTTAAAAATGTTCACTCATTTAAGTATCAAAACAACAACTATGAAGAAATTATCATTATTTTCATCTCGTGTATAAAGCAATGGAAGTACCAGTGTATGTTTCTAAACAACATTCCAATACTCTACAATGGAGTCAGGATTCAACTAAGTTTCTTTGGCATTAGAGAGTAGAATATTTCTTTGACCTCTCTTAGTTTGTCCTCCAGAATCTAGCCAGCTACCGAAAAGCTATAATAACTTGGTAGTAAAACTGGCCTTTCAACATGATATAGCTTTATTATGGTTGGTCTACTCTAGATATTGAAAATATCAATTAGTATTTATGTGATGATAGTCATAAGTCCATTGTCAACATTTTATGAAGTATTTCTCTCACTTTAAACTTTTCCTGCAAAAATTATATTAATTTGAAATATTTGTGGGTTGGGAAATGGCCAGAATTTAAGGATTTCAATGTGACCCATTAGAATAATGTGAGCAGCCAGAAAATTAGTTAAATACACTCAGTTTGGTAAGTGGTCTGTCTTAGGACTCAATTTAGAAAATACTTTTAAGCAGAACTTAGATTTTTGTAGTGCTGGCAAGGTGTCAGTTATGAAATATTTGGAGGTCTCATTTCAGCAGTGTTCTCAAAATATATTTCCTTTGATAAAAGTTAAAAGATAAAAGGCAAAAACGGAAATAGAATCTGCCATAGTGTTTCATAAAATTGCCAGGTTGCCAAATGATACTTCATTAGAAGTTTAGAAAGTAATAATGAGTAATCTAATGAGGAAAAATTTATTTGGACTAAATTTCTGGAAAAGGAGGTTGAACCACCAATAAAGAGTAAACTGGAGACAATTGAAAAATAAGTCCAGCACTGGAAATAATACTAGCAAATAAAAGTAGGCACACAAGCTAAAACAGAACACAGCTGTCTAGCTTAACATCCCACTGCATTATTTTTGAGAAATAAAGTTAGAATTTACTAGAAAAGAAATATGAAACATGAAAAGTAACTGTACTTTGCAGTGGCTGCTGTATCTTTAAGCAATATCTATAATACATTTACTCTACTAAAAAATTAGAAGTTGGCACATAATGAGTCCAATTTTATCATAACTTGAGGGAGAAAGAAAAATGTGACCAGGGACTAGAAATTCTGCTCTGGAAACTGAGAGTTGCATTGCTTCTATTGTAATCACCATCTTAACCTCTGGGTATATTTTATTTGAGACACAGGGAAATTTTAGGGATCTTGTAGAGTTATGCTGCCTAATAAAAGTGGTTACTTAAATTCATGTTTAAACCAACTGAGGTTATATTTTTAATTCCTTATTTTCATTAGCGCACTTTAATTGCCTCATAGCCATTTGGCTAGTTGGCAAACTAGCCAGTATTGAAAAAATTGATGTACAACATATTTATCATCATATAGTTCAGAATTTTGGATAACACAGGTGCTGAACGTTATCCTCACACTATGAAGTTCTACTGCACAGTGCTGCTTTTGAGTATGTATATCTGGTCTTCCTTGGTCTCTTTCAGGTCATCATGATCTTATTCAATATGTCTGGAGTCTATTTCCTGATTAGTTTTCTACATGGACATATTGTAGTGAAAATAGTTTGCCATTATTCACTTCATAAAACAATTTCCTAATATGAAGACTTAATTTATAGGGTTTTAAACTGATAATTAAAGTGAAACAAGAAAATGATGTAACATCTGGTGGATTCTCAATAAACACTAATATGCATTTTTTTATAATATGGTCTTATTTTCAATGAAAAGAAATTATGATTCTTGGGAAATGAGGAGTTTATAGGAGAAATGTGTACCCTTCAAATTTAGAGAATGTGTGTTCTGACCTCAATGTGACTTAACATTTTTCTTTTTTCTTATTTTGTATGCCTCTTCTATGTTGTTTTTCTATATTACTTCATTGGAAGTGTGCTCCACTGTCAGTCACCAGGCTCTTTTGAGACTGTGCATTTTGTATTTGTTCATCTACCTTCAAAATTTAAGGGAAGAGTAACAAGAAATACCTAAGAAGCTCATGTGGTCAAACATCCCTCTCTCTCTGTCTTTGTTGTGTAATAGTATTTTTATCTACTCCTGATGATCAGATTCAGTTACACTCATCCAACCGAGGGACTGCTTTGCTTGTTTCTCGTCCTTTGTCATAGGAAACCTGAAGCGCTAAGCTGATAGCCAGAGCTGAAAGTTCAGTGGGACTCTTGCTGCTTTTCCCGGCCCATCATGAAGTTAAAGTTCTTCATTCGCAGAGTTCAGAACTGTGAGGCAGGAAGCAAACATTTTTCAAGAGATTCACCTGGGTATTATAAAAGTCCATAATCTCCTTTTCAATTGTTTAGTTCTCAGATTCAAGAGCTTATCTCTGAAGACACAGGGCTATATCTGCATTCATACGTGCATTTGTGTGAACATCCTTTGAGCTACTTTTTGCTAACTTCATTAGGATTTTCTCTTTTCTGTGAAGATGGCAGATTGGTTTTTTTTTTTTTTTTTTGAGACAGGGTCTCACTTTGTAGTTCAGGCTGGCCCAGAGCTCAGCCTCAAACTGACATCATAGCAATCCTCCTGCCTCTGCCTCTGCCTCCTGATGCTGGGATTACAGGTGTGAGCCACCATGCCCGGCACTGTGGTATGTGGTACTGATTGCTAGTGGGTGTGAGTCTCCATGCCTAGTATGGTAGGTGGTTACCGGAGATCGAACCGGGCCCTTGTGCTTGCAAGACAGGAGCCGGAACCACTGAGCTAAATCCCCGGTCCAAGATGGCAGATTTTGGATGCTACAATACAGGGGACAACAATTGACCCCCAGGTTCCTATACCTATTGCTGTATCCTTCTTGTTATTATATAATTTATTTTGTGAGTGTCCATATTGATGGAGTAAATATTCTTTTTTTTTTTTTAGGTTTTTTGAGACTGGGTGTCGTTTTGTAGTTCAGGCTGGCCCTGAGCTCAGTCTCAAATTCACATCACAGCAATCCTCATGCCTCTGCCTCCTGAGTGCTGGGATAACAGGCGTGAGCCACCGCGCCCGGCACTGTGGTATGTGGTACTGGTTGCTGCTGGGGTGAGTCTCCACACCCGGTATTGTTATGTGGTTACCGGGGATCGAACCCAGGCCCTTGTGCTTGCAAGACAGGCGCTGGAACCACTGAGCTAACTCCCCAGCCCTGGAATAAATATTCTTTAAACTTTTGGATAATAATACAGAATAAGGTTTTCTGGGTAGCAATGATTAAAACTTTTTGCTTAACAGATGCCTGAGGCAGGGAAAAAAATCATTGTTCTTCCCTAACAAAAGGTATCAAATTGGCATTAAGTATCTCCTTGTCTCTTGACTTCTATCTTTACATTTAAATCTTTAACACTTTTAAACCTTTCAGCTGTTTATTATGTTTTTTCCAGAGCATCAGCTTTTTCCAGCAATAGTAATCCAATTGCACTGCCATTATTATTACCATTTTACTAGTGTATGTCAAATAGTCAATGATTCCATATGCTGGTGTATGTCCTTTCACTGTTATGCTATCCTAGTACACCATCGAAGTTAATTTTTCCATTGTTACTCTGTCACACTGTGTTGGAAATTGTGCATATTTGACTGATCATCAGGCTTGGGTTCCTTGTTTCCAGCCATCCTGCTCATGGTTGTGTTCCCAAATTTAGTAACTGCTGTAGGTCAGTTCCATGGGATGCCAACTCTGACAGAGATGTGCGAAGGCAGCTTACTGAGATCACTTTCAGAATTAATACCTATGGACAGGGTTGTCAGATGTAGCTGGTGAAAATGTAGGATGGACAATTACCATGAAATGTCTCATGAACAATGAATACTTTTTAACACAAAATGCACTATCTGGGACATACTTTTTTCAAATCCAAACTTAGCCAAGTGTCCTGCTTTATGTGAAATCCCCCTCAGTGGAAGAAGGGAAAGCAGTGAGGTTGGATGGGGAAGAAGTGGAGCTACTCCGAACAAGTGTTGATATCCAGCAGCAGCAAATGGCTCGGCTGACTTTTGGGGACACGGAGGTGTCCTTAAATGAGGTCATCAGCCTTGTCTGAGGTTTAGACAAGCAGACAAGATTTTCCATCCTTGCCCTGACTGGTCACTTCATGCACACTCTAACTGGAAGAGAATCATGCATGACTGTGGCGACAATATCTCTCTTCAGCTGAGATTAATTTGTCGAGAAGGCTGGCAGCTGAGGGCTGGCAGCTGGGATCTCTCCCAGAAGTCGAAAGAAAACAGACCTGGAGGGATACATGGGTGGTACCTCAGTACATCTGTTTTAATCATCCTCACTATAAGAAATATCTCCATTTTTCTTCCCTCTTCTATGAATGCTGTCAATGTTATGTGACAGCTCACACTGAGAAAGAGGCCATCAGTGACAGTACCCTAACCAGGGTCTTTGTCACTGCTAAGGGGTCTGGATGAAGGCCATCTCTTGGAATAAGGCACTTGCTGTCTGTTCCCAATACCTTTGTACTCCCAAATGCTATGGCATGCCACGCTCAGATCAGGTTCCTGCTGATGCTCTGAAAACCACGTAGGAATCTTGCCCAGAACAAGGCTTCTTTGTCGCCTTAGATGTTTATTCCTATGTTTCTTCTTGTGATACTAGAGGGGGCCAAGACACTTGATGAAAGCTGAGCAATACTGTTGTATTCTTGATTACACCTTGACGTCTTTTTTTTTTTTTTTCTGGGAACTTAACCTATTTGTTGTCTCTTTCTCCTGTATTTTTAAGCTCTTCTCTTTGACTTGAAAGAATCCAGCTTTTATATACTAAAGGCATATTCTCTTGACCTAAATCTTTGGTTCAATAGAGCCAGTTCTCCTTTCTCTTTTGTGCTTTGAAAGTATATAATCTTGTTATCTGCACCCATTTGCTGAAGGAGTGATAGGCTACTAATTTTCCTAAGCCTAGAAAGAACATATCTAATTTGTATTTGTATATCTATCACAGAGTAGAAGATTACCATAAGATTTGCTGAGGAATGAATAACAGACAATTTCAATAATTCAGTTTTGAAACAGAGTTAGATAATTTCATACACCTATCATTAATTAGCAAAGGTAAATATTCAATTTTCCTTATTAGTGAATATGATTGATTTTATTTGAAAATCAAATCATATTATCTTTCAGCTAAAAAGCCTAAATTTAAAGTTTGAATATAATATTTTGGTAACATGGGTGGTACCTTTTATATACGTACTGTATAGCTAATGGAGATACATTTGTTCTTCACTTCTTTAGAAGATTTCAATGAGTAATTCTGGGATTCCTGATGAGAGGTTATAGAATATGTAATGCAAACACCTTCAAATTTTAATACATCAAAAGAGCTCTTGAGAGAGTTTTAAAAATGCAGTTTATCTTGGCTCATGTTCAGAGATTCTGATTCAGAATATTTGCATAACAGCTTAGAAATTAACATTTAAAAATAATTCTCTAGGAGATTCTGTTGTAAATAATAGCTAATGTCTGGATAGACACAAACATTAATATTTCACTGTAAAAGACATTGATTATTTATATTATGGGCTTAGAAATGTGGTCCTACACTTCTGTAGAAATGGATACTACAGTTATACTTTGATTAGATAAAAAATTGAAGCTTGGAAGGGTGACATTTAGGAAAACCTTCAGTCAGGCATGGTGGTGTAATCCCTGGACTGGAACGGCTGCATCAGGAAGTTTACCATGAGCTCTAGGTCAGCCTGGGCCACATAATGAATTCAAGTTCTGACTGAATTATATAGCAAGACTGTATCAAAAAAAAAAAAAAAGGAGAAAGAAAGATTTACTTGTGGAATAAAGAACTCACTTTGGCTATCTTAATTTTAATGATCTGAATAAACTTGATAGTTAAGCAGCTGATGGAGATTGAATGTGATGAATGTTATCACACACACACACACACACACACACACACACACACACATGTAAAGCAAGTGGAAGAATTTTCTTCATTATATTTTAAAACTTGTCTCTAAAGAAGGAAACATTGTTTGAAAATTTTCAGTTGGAACACTTGATTCTAAGAGGAACGAATTGGCACTGAAAGCTCACGGATAAAAGGCTGGAGGGAAACTACTGTAATTGTTGTGCTTGGCAGTCACTATAGTTAAGAGCAAGTTTTCCCACCTGATCGCACCATTCTAAATATTGTATTAAGTCAGTCGCTGAAGTGTATTTTGGAGAACACTTTAATGGACAGTCTTGTCATATTATATTAGATGCAGCACTCTTAGTGTGTGAATGGCCATATCAGAGAGAACCTTGAAAAATTGAACCAATTTAGAAAATAAGAGTTAGAGAGTTATTTTTTCATGCAATGAATACAGAGCACGGAATGTTATACAGATGAAGAATATCACATTTGGTCTGGGTAATGGGTAAATAATTTATTGATTAAATCTCAAAAGTTGTATTATTTTACATGGAGTTGTGAATTAGTTCATCATTTTTTTATTATGCTATTTGTTGGCATCATGATTTACATTGTGTATTTATAAATTTTCTGAGAAAACTATCTTTTTGAATGTATTTACCTATTTTTCTATCTAATCATACATCTATAAATTTAATATATAAACATGTGCACAAGTCGTGAAAACAAAATTCTTCAAGAAGATAGTCTTCCAATTCTAAATGGATTTGAAAAATACCTTTTGCATAGTACATTATGTTTGGTAGAATCTGGAATCATTTCCAATCTGGTTGGTCCTTGTGGTGATGAGGATAGAGAATCAACAGACTTGACCCCCTAAAGGGGCTGCTGGAGCACACTCCTGGCTTGGTCATGGAAGCGTGGCTTTGTGTTCCATGTCTTGTTCTGTATACCTTTCGTCTGGCACTGTTTCCTCCCTTCCCCTGCTGTTTCCTGGATGCCATTAGCTAAGCAACTTTCCTCTATAAAGTTCCTTTCTCTGGTGATTTCTCTGTTTTTGAGCCAGCTGATAATGGGTTGAATTTCCCTTGAAATGCAAATCAAATTAAATTTCTAAATTATGAAATTTGAGTATTATATCAGTCAAGTATGATGACTTGAGAAAGTCATGACTTGAGTCTCAAGTATGACTTGAGAAAGTCAAGTAAAAGAAAATTTTCATTAGGTGAGTTGCATCATTGCTAACTATACTTGAACAAGTGGTTTAGAAGTCCTTGGAACTTGTGGGAGGAATTTGGAAAGGTTTGGAAGTGTAGGACAGAGAAGTCTGAGAAGGCTATAAACAGAAGCTGATAGATGATTCTGGTCAAAGTGATAGGAATCTGGATAGGCCAAGAAGTTTCAGATGGGAATGAGGAATCCATTGGCAGTTGGAACAGGGATCATATTTGTTACTCTCTATTGGAAATTTATCTGTACTTTGTTCATATTCTAGGACTTTGTGTGATACTTAGGTTAAAGATGATGTACTAACTGATCTAGTAGAGGAAATTTCAAGTCTACCCAACATTCTGAGTACTGCTGACCACTTTTAGTCAGATTTGTAGGGAGCGTAGGGCAAAAGACAGAGCAGAACAACCTGAAAAAAATATATTTCAACCCAGAAAGAATATAAAGTCAGGGTGAGAAGAGATAACGATTGTTGAAGACATTAGGGCCATTTAAAAGATACCAAGTATTTTGTATAGAAACAAGAAGAATAATGCCTTGAAAGGATGTCAGAAATCAACAAGATCATGTCCCATTGTAGGATCAGTAGTGCAAAGTGTAAACATTTTGGGAAGAGAATCTCTGGTATCCTTATTAAAGAAGAGCTTCCTAGGGAATTGTTTCCTTGGATTCATCACATTGTCTTTAGCCATCCAGACATTCTGAGGTTGCTGTTCCTGGGAGGGTGAGTGAGTGGTTAGTATTTTTACTAACAGTAGACCGTGGTGTAATCTGGAAGAGGCAGTGTTGGGGTTTGGGAGACTGCCTCATTTCAAGGGAAGGATGGGGAGGTCAGTCAAAGATCCCCTAACAAGGAGTACATGAAGATACAGGAACGAAGCTAAAGGTGAAATGTAGACCTCAGAAAAGTGGAGATGCCAGGAATGGGGAATGCAGTCCCTGAGTGGAGCTAGCCTAAGACAGAAGTCTTAGACTGCAACAGGTAAAACTATAGGTGTGACATTATCCTTTTGAACTCACATTTTACTATTGTGTGACTTGGTTGCCAGAAATGGAACAATATAACTTTATATTTGCCTTGCTAGGTTTTGATCTTGCTTTGGTCATATTCTTTGCTATCCCTATTTCTCCTCTTTAAAATAGGAATGTTTACCCTGTGCCACTGGGCTTTGGGATTACACAGATTTTTAATTTTTTTTTATGTTTTATAGAAGTTTACAGTCATAGATTTATCTTGAATTTCACAAGAGTTTTTGACTTGGACTTAGATTGTTTAGTAATTCTGGGACTACTGAGATTTGAGAGGAAGACTTACTGTATTCCTGTTGTACTCAGATCAGTATTATATTGAGTAGAATTATGAACTTCCTATTGTCTTTATTTGGAGATGATGGTTTAAGGAGATGTATTTGTTGACAATGAGACTGGGAGTGTGCATCAACTTGATTGGATTTGGAAAAGCCAAGAGGATTGGGTGGAGGCTAATAGTGGATATGGCCAGGTGGGTCATGGAGACATAACTCTGGGGTCTTCATCTGGCTCCTTGTCCTCTTTCTTTGCCCCTTCTCTCGCTATGTTTCTTGGCTGCCATGAACTAAAAATCTTTGTTTCACTATGCCCATATTTCTTTCTTCAAGCCAGGTGACCATGGGCTGAATCCTTTTGAAACATGAGCCAACTTGAATGTTCCCTCCTTTAAGCTTCATTGTTGGCTATTGTGCCCAATAATAGTAAAGTTGATTAATACAGTGTTGCTCTCTCTCCCCCAGATAATTTCTTGTTTACCTAAGCACTGAAGATATTAGATATCTGTTTCAAAGTTCAGCAAACAGAGAAAATGCAAACATATACCTAGGAACCATACACATAGAGAAAAGGAAAGCATGTCAAGTTGAACATAGATATGAACCACTTAGCAGTCCAGCTATTTATATACAGAATGACCAAAACTTGCACATTTTTCCTTAATTTTATAATATAGCCAGAAATATAACAATAACAATGTTATCAAACTTATTCAGTACAAGAATTGATTGTTTGAAATGACACCTGCCTGAGCAACACTTGTGGTAGTAAGAAAATAAATGCACTATCTGAGTGATGCTAGGGGTAAACTCTTAAGTGGCTAGTAACCCATTGAACCGATGTGATATTCTGCCTCAGGGCTCCATCACCATTTTTCAGGCAAATCTTTTTGTCATATTTAGTATCGTCATAGTGCCTATGTTTCTTCTCTTTTTCTTCCATTATACTTTATTCATGCATAGAAAGAAATTTAAATTTAGCTTTGTTAGCAAATCCTCATTAAATTTAAATCCCTGCAAGTAAACTTTTAAAATGTTTACTCTTAGCTTTGCCTTTCCTATGCACTAATTAATTTCACTTCATCCTAATTACCTCCTGTACTAGTTTTGAGTTTTGTATTCTGTTTCCAGAAGAAATTAAGGCTCATTTAAATTCTGCTCTGCATTTGGATCAACAGATTGTTAACCTTCTTTTTCCTTATTCTTAGCAGTTACCATTTGTTTGGATATTAAATGCATATATTTTACCTAGAATAAGAGAGGTTGCTGGTAAAAAGAAACTCTTACAAATCCTGAGATCATAACCTTGAAAGATAAATGTTGTTTACTATCTTAATTGGTGACAGATAAATTATAACTGAAGCACTATGAGTGGCTTAGTAATTCTATTGGAAATTATTCTTGTTCACATTTTAATTATTCATTTAATTCTTATTGTGTTGCAATTGTACATTCCCCTGTCTTATGGTTTTGATCTGGAGTGTCCTTCAAAGACATCTATGTTGAAGACTTTGTCCCCAGGACAGTGCTAGTGGAAACTAGTGGAAATTTTAGGAGGTGGGGCCTAATGAGAGGAAGTTAAATCACTGAGGATCTGCTCAGAGGATAAGGAACTTGGCCTTTCCTCTCTTACTCTTTGCTACCCAGCCACTATAAAACAATCAGATCGTTTCTGTCTCATGTCCCCTTCCTGATGGACTGTGTTATTGCAGGCCTAAGGTGCCAGGTGAAGTGGGCATGGACAGGAATCATGAGCTCAAACAGATGTTTCCTTCTTTCCAAGCTGATTATCTCAGACACATTGTCAGAAAGATGGGGATCTGATTAAGCATTATGTTTTTATGAATTTTGTTGAAATAGTGGATCTCCGTATTTCTTTTATCTTATACAAGAGCACTGCTTGCAGAATATTTAGAAGTGATGCCATTTATACTGTGTCAGTTATTGTACTATTAGTAGAGAAATTGTATATAGATAATTTTAGATGAGTTACAGTCATTGTCTACCTCTTAAAAAATTTTACTCCTAATTTTTTCATGTCAATAATGCAATAGTCAATTTATTAATCAAGATTACATGTCACTATATGTAAAGGAGTTTTTCTGTTTTCTGTCTTACTTAAAATTATTTAATTTTTATTATAACAGACCATGCTTACTGTTCAAATAGTACAGAAAGGCTTATAATGAAAAGCTCCACCCTGTACTCTTACTTATCAAAGGAATAATTTTAATAGTTATTATTAGACCTTCGGTTAGTTAATCCCATAATCATAAATAAAAAGCCAAATTTTGCAATACCAACTCTAATTCTTCTATAGTGGAAGACACATATTTAACATGCTATTCAATCCCTTTCTTTTCTGTCAGATATTAACATAGTTAATCATTCTTTTAACTCTTTTTTTTAGCTTCAGATATTTTATATATATAATTGTATATAAGTGGGAGAGAAGCCCTTGATTTTGCCCTAATGTTATGATATGACCATTATGACATACCATTGCCATTTGTGCATCATTTGTTCTTCTGTTAATCTATGGATGGATTTGATATAAATACCTCATGATTTATTCATATGCATATGCACACAAATATTTTGCATTCTATCTACATTTCAATAAATATCTCAGGATTTTTTTTTAGGTTGATTCTAAATAAATTTTATATTATAGTGTTTCTAGTTTCAGGAACCAAGTTATAGCTAGAATTTTTTTCCTAAAGTTCTGCCGCCAAGATTTCACTGTTGGAAGAAGAAATTCCCCAGAATTAAGGTCAAATCTGTTACCTAGCTTTTCCTTATCACCTCAAATAATGCTACACTGTGATCTGCTTTATCTTTAGAACATGAATTTTTCATAAAAGATATTTTTGTGTTGTTCTTCTGGCATCCTTTATGATGAATATCTTGTTGGAATCCACTGAGTTGTCATTATAATTTGGACCAATTATTTTCAAGAATTGCAGGACTGTCATCCTTGGACGCGTTTAGGGTGGAATCCTGGGACAGCTTACTGCATGTGGTGTGCCAAAGTCATACTCTTTCTTGTTTTTCACTCTTGTTCAAGTATATTTTAAAATTAATTTTCTAGAAAGAATAGTGAATCAATATTTTAAGTTGTTCAAAACTCGAAAGTTTCAGTTTAGATTCACATTTGATTTATAATTTGTCTTCGTGTCAAAGTGGGGATGCACTATGGTTTCCTATGGAAATTTAAAACATTGCTCTTTTGCACTCAGCAACTTGTTGATGAAAAGTTGAGGCCAGTCAGGTTTTGGCTGATGCTTTAGAAATTTTCATTAGTTTAAACTATTTAATTTTATTTTCAATATGATCTTTTTGGTAATATATTCCACTGTTACTTTGTCCATTCCACTTAAGCTATATAATATTTTGGATTTTAATATAGCATTTAACAAAATTTAAAAATAATTTGGTTAAAAATGATTTGAAAAGCACTAGATTAAGATAGGCACTAAATTGAGATAGGATGTGCATAATCCTTGACTTATTACTGCCACTCAAGGAACGTAGACATCTTCTGTACATTATTTTTTACAATTACTTCCTAAAGTAGATATGGATAGGAAAAAAGGAGAAAAAAAAATAAAGGCACAAGCTCAAGAGGACAGGTTTATTTCAGAAAAAACTTGAGAGAGGGATCATTCCGGCACGTGGACCACAATGGCAACTCTTGGACAGGCTATAAGGTCTTTAGAGTCACGAGCTTGAAGGGGAGCCGTGAGAGGAAAAGGTCAAGTGGGGTTTCCAAAGGGGAGAGTTCAGTGGAAAGGAGCTGTGGCTACCTGCCGGGGACAATGCTTGAGAAAGCACAGGACACGGTAGTTGCCTGTCAGGAGCAGGGCAGAAGAATGATGGGAGTTTTAGGCTGTGGCTGTGCTTACTGGGCTGTATTAACTCACAGTTATCTGTACCAGGTATAAGAGCATTGTGCGACAGAAGAAGCTTAAAGTGGCCTCTGGTCAACCTAAGATGGCAGTGGCTGGATTCCTTCGGCTATTGTTAAGTAGTTAAAATTGTTGGCACACACTTACTACCTTATTGTCGTTTAATATATTTTAGCTCTGAAATGGCAATTCTTTATTCAATGTTGATATGGGCAATTTGTATTCATTTTCTCTTTTTAAAAATTTCTGGATCAATTCCAGCCAAAGATTTATATAAAAATGATTTATCAATTTTGTTGATCTTTACAAAGAAATAACTTTTGAGTTGTAAACTTTTCTTAATTTGTGTTATTTCTGCTTTTAGCTATAACTTTCTTATTCTTAGTTACTTTCTGTTAGCTTTATTTTTTTCTAGCTTCTTCAAGTGAAAGTTTACGTCACACTGGATTTAGTCCTTTTTTATTTTCTAGTGCAAGTGTGCAGTTATACATTTCTCAATATGTACCTTTTAATTTGTGCTTACATATTTTATGTTGCAGTTTCGTTATTACTCAGGACACAGTTTACACTTTATTTTGAAGACTATTTTATCTGATATTAATATCATTTTACTTGATCCATTTAATGCTCACTGTTAGTACAAAATTCTGTTTTTCCATTTATTTATTTTCAACTTACTTATCTTTCATCTTAAAAGTACATTGTGTTAGAGCTTGAACACTATTGGGCTTGTTTTTTAAAAATTCAATTTGACAACTTTATTTTAATTGATATGTATAGTCCACTAACATTTAATTTAATCCTCCATATTGTTGGATTCACTTTCTCAATTTATTGTCTCTTCTTTCTCACCTGCTCTTGTTTCCTCATTTTCTCAGTTTTCTGCCATTTTTTTTTGCCTAGTTGAATGTTTTAAAAGATTTTAGTTTTAACTTATCTATTCGTATTTTAGCTGTACTGTTCTGTTCTTTGCTTAAGAAATAATAGTTTAATCTTAAATTTTCACACGGTGTCTAAAATTGATTATCTTACTGCTTTACATAAAATATAAGATTTAAGCGGTTTCTCTATCAGATAAACATGCTTGTAAGAATCTGAGTGGCATGCCAGGAAATCTCTTGCCTTTAAACAATATGATTTTTAAAGAGCTTGGGCCTATAGCAGATTTACAGACTGCTCAAAATAGGGAAGAATTAACATGATCAGATCTGTGGTTATGGTTTGTTTACTAGAATAAACTGCCCAGCATGTTAAAAAGAATTGCATTGATGGAAACATCAGCACTTTTTTTTTTTCAAAAGAATTGGGGTTAAAAATAAAATAAAATGAAACAAACTAGCCTTTGGACAACTAAATATTTAGGCCAAGAGTAGGCTAGGTTATATGATCTCTGTTTCGTAGTTTTAGCAAGGGTTAATTCTGGATAAATCAATGGTAGAGAGAGTTAAGAATTATTCTGGCAAAGTCTTTTATATTTTACTTAATAAACTCTGCAACTTAAGATACTTTTTAAGCTTTGACATTTTTGCTATTTAAAGTTTGATCACACAGTTTAAGACATTGATTTATTTGAGGAGACAAGATTTCAATTTTCTTAATAAGCATTTATAATAGATCTTTACTAACAATGTCTATAAGAATAGTCATTAACATGCTATCTGTGACTATAAATACCACAGCATGGATTTTAAAAGTTTCAGAAATGCCAATTAATGTTTACTAATTTTGGTTGTGTAGAATTGTAGTTTTCCAGAGTCTACTGATGCGACATTTAAAGAATGACAAAGTTGTCATATATCTTCTTGTGAAGGTTAGAAATACTCATTAATTGACTAAAACTAAGGAGGGAATAGTTATAGATGGGATACTAATTATTAAGTATATACTTCATTTTAATGAAAACATTCATAACTTTTTGGGGATATATCTCAAACATTTGCTTCAACTATGTTTTTCTCTCATGGTGTTGACAGCTGGACTATTTAAACTCATGACATAGAACCTTGCAGGTGCTCTATTCAGTGTACTTAATAATATGATTTGATTATAGATAAGGGCGTGTGTGGTTGCTGAAGCCTTTCTCAAAATTCTACCCAGTAAAAGATCTAATGTAAGTGTCCTTTGTAATTCATATTGCTGGATGATGGTCAATTATCTAGATAAAATCACAATGTGCAATCAATAGTATAATTTTTAAAGTCATGTCTGGACATTATCTTATGTGAGGAATGAGCTAAAGGACTGAGGCATTTATAGGCATAATTCAGACTAATCTTTCAAGTATTTCTACTTGAAAGAAACTGTATGTTAGTAGCGTAGGGAAAGCTGTGGTCAAATTTTTTTGTTACAAAGATGGTGTGTATGGCAGTGTGTATGGTGTGTTTCCATATGTGTCTGGTTATATTCATGTGTACCAACCGGTGAAAGAATTTTTAAGGGGTTACACTTCTATCAGTCTTGGCCTCATCACGATCCTAACTCTGTCAATATACCAGTTCAAAGCTCAGAGTCTCATTCTTAACTCTTAAGACTTTTGAGGTTTGTTGTGGTGGGGTGTTCTGCATATTAAAAGTTGTTCATATCTCTCCCCTTCATGCAGGAAATGCTAACAGAAATCTCTTCTGCAGAGACAATCCAAAATGTCCCCTTTGAGGAACACAAAGATACTGTGACAAGTCAGCTTGGTTAGGTTAAGAAAGACCTAAGGGATTAGTGTAGTACACTTCTGGCTATGTCTGAATGGGTCATGGAAGTATTTTTTTTAAATTTAAGTCTTTATAAGTACATTATGAATACACATCATCATTGCATTCAGCATTGAGAGTTTGTACTAGAATATGACCTGACTTGATTCTCATTTTTTCCCCTTTCCTCCCACCCTGCAACCTCCCACCTTCTATATACATAATTTTTGTTTCCTTTTTTCTTTATTACTGTCACATTCTTTTTCCCATTGTTATTTACCCCTACATCCTCTTTCCTTTTAAACATTTTCTGTTTCACATTATCAACTATACATACTCCAACTCATTTACAACTTCATTTTCTCATACCACAGAAAAGATACAATATTTACACATTTGTGACCTATTTCTTTCACTTATAAGGATGTCCTCAAGGTACATCCATTTGAGTATGAATGACTCAATCTTATCATTTTTAATAGCAGAATAATACTCCACTCTAGAAAAGAACCACATCTTCTTTATCCAGTCCATGGTAGTGTGGTTTTGAGTACTGCATATATCACTGATGTTTCAGTTGCAGGCACTGTTACTCTGCTTTGCTTCCCAGGTTCAGTGGACTAAATGTTTTGCTTTGCCAACCTTTCTACTGTGATAATTCTGCCTTGCAACCAGCTGACTATGGACTAAATCCCTGGAAGCTGGAGCCAAACTAAGCTTTTCCTACTTCAGATGGTGGGTGTCAGTTATTGTGCCCCAGTAATGGGAAAGTTGACCAATATGGTACAGGTATCAAAATTGAACCTGGATGAACGGGTTGGAGTGATGTGCACTTTCTAGAACAGTGTATAAGGACAGCTAAATGCCAAATGATTCATTGTGTTTTTACTATGCAGTGTCAAAAGAAAAAGTTAAGTGGAAACTAGAGGATGATGTGAAATGATTGCTTTTGTTTTCATCATGTTCTTTTTTAAAAAAATTTAAATGAAGTTAGCATTAGTAAATGGTTGGAAGATTATTCTATCATACTCAAGATTTGAAAACTTCTCCTGGATTCATGTTAAAAGTCAAATAACAATTTTTTTTCTTTGGATTGAAAAATATCCAAGACAAACCCAACTTAATATGTTACAGTGGCTGAACTTCTTTGCAGTATTTACATACAATTTTATGTTGAATGAAGTTAGTTTTTAGGAATGTAGACTGATAAAGTTGGAAGGGATGAAGGACTCATGTAAGCTATCATTCTACATAGTAATAATAGTAATACTAAATAAAAATGAGATTTTTAATTTTTGTAAGTTATACAGGAATCAATAATTTTTTCTTTAAAGGGCTGTATGATGAATATTTTAGGATTTGTAGATCAAATGGTCTGTTTCATGACTAGTCATCTCTGTTGTAGTATAATAGCAGCCACGGAAAATATATTAAAATGGGCGTGGTTGTGTACTAATAAAACTATTAATCTAACAGAACTGGATTTGGACTGTGGGCCATAGTTTGCCAGTGTGTGACATAAAATATCAGCAATAGCTTTCATTCTTCTTTGTGCTCTTCTTTTATCCTATATTTCTCTGTATTCTGCAATGTTGGTCACTATTTGAATTTCTATTTCTAATTACAATTCAGCTGTTAAGACATGAGCATTATTTATTTGCTTTTTTACATATATAATTTTATGCAAATATATGTATGATAAGTAAAAATTGTTTAGTTTTCTTTGGTTTTGAGTTTTCTAATATTGTGTTATATGTATAAAATAAAGATTATTGTAAAACATGATAAATTATAAAAAAAAATTTAAAAGTTGTTACTCTTCATGATACAAATTAATTACTAGTAATTACTTCCTTATATCCTTGCATTTAATTCCTTTATACTGTTTCCTTCAACTTAATTTTAATTTGTCAGGAGAGACTGAATATACTTTTAATAAGCATATTAAAAAGCAATAATCAAATGTTGGCGAGGCTGCGGAGAAGAAGGAACCCTTCTCCACTGTTGGTGGGACTGTAGACTCGTACAGCCCCTGTGGAGATCAGTTTGGAGAATCCTCAAAAAGCTAGGATTGATGGTCCCATTTGACCCGGCCATTGCCCTGCTAGGTATATACACACAAGAATTAAAAGACTCTTATCACAGTGACATATGTGCA
>PVIR01002690.1:0-33849 GCA_004026965.1 Petromus typicus
TTGTAACAAATGGCACTCAATTTGGTCATTTTGAGGGGAGTTATCAATTTCTCTCCCAAAATGGTGAGAATGCTGACAAGATAAAAAATCTACACAGCTACACATTCCTGAATTGAGCACACTACAAAACGGACAGAGGAGTTCAAAGGTGTTCATTATAAAAACACTGTCCTCAGCCTCACACAATTACAGTGTAAGGTCTTCGGCACTGCCTCATTACTATGAAGTTTATACTTAGGATGGCATGCACAAGTACAGTGGACCATAACTTGTAAACTAAATCAGATGGTGGGAACAACTCCAAAGATTGTCAAGATGGTTGCAACTACATAGTCATTTAATCATTAGTCAAAATCTGGATTACACACTTAATGGGAAGCATCACTTTTGGCATGACAAACCTCATTAAGACAGAGGGCCAAGGAATAAATATTTAAGTGAAAAATATCTCTGCATTCAGGACCTGAAGCATCTCATAGGAAATGTACTTTCTGCTTGCGAGACCCATTCAGCTTTCTATTTCTCATTCACAACATTTCAAAATATAATCCCTCCTCTGGTAAAACTGGGAAGAACTCCTTGGCCTTGCCCTCCATATCACCTTGCTCATATTTCAGTTATACAACTGAATGCTGAGTCATTTAAAACCTTTGTTACTATTCTGCTCTAACTTCAATTCTCTTCTGAAGCTGAAAGTCTTCCATTATTAATATGTTAAAAATAACAATAAATGTCAATATATATGCATATATATTATATATACTGTATATTAGTCACAAAATATACATATAGCATATTTATGAATATATATGTGTATATATATATGCACTAATGATGCTTTTGTTTCCTTTCCATATCTTAATAACCAATCAGAAAGATCTTCTAAACTAAAATATTCTACTTATATCTGTATTTCAATATTAGTTAATATAGCATGCTGGGCAAAGAGGAATACAGGTGATACAACAAAAATAAGGGGTAGCAAAGCCAGTGATGATATTCAAGCACTTTTTCACTTCATTTGTCATACATATGTGGTTAAAATTATTTGAGAAAAAATATATATGTATACATATATATATATTATATATATGCATATATACACATATATACACATATATATAATATATCAATGAAATAAGTTATTAAATCAAGAGTACCAAAAATATATGAAGCTCAATCTGCTTCGCACATGCTTTTGCTCATACTTATTTAGTTAGCTTTTTTGAGACAGTGTCTTGCTATGTGTTTCAAGCTAGATTTGAACCCACCATGTAGTGTAGGGTGGTCACAATCTCACAGTCTTCCTCATCTTGACACAGGAGAGCAGGGCCTGGCTTTCCTTTAAAAACACGAGCTCGTGTTCCCGAAATTTAGGAATAAACTACAGGAACAACGGACAGAAAAAGTTCGAGTAGAAAAAGTTTTATTGGATAGAAAGAGAGAGAAAGGGCTTCTGTCTAAGAGAGCCAGAAAGGGAACCTGGAAATGTGGGTAACCCAAAGTAGTCTTTTCTAAAGGGTATTTAAGGGCTAAAGACCAAGAGGTGGGATGGATTTAAAGTAGGAGCCTGCAATAAAATTCAAGGAGGTGGAATCTTGATCAAATGAGGTCCAATAAGAATTTAAATCATACAGGGTCCCTTCTCCTATCAGGAAGCTCTTTCAATGGGCCAAAATCTTGACCATTTACCCCAGGGGATTTAAATTACTACATTCCTGGGAAGGGATGGATCTAGATCCTTAATTCTCCTTTGACTTGATTATAAAGCTTTAATTGGTCACTGATGTTCTTGAACTTTGTTAACAGTCTCGCATCTTGTGAATTTTCTCCAAGGGCCTGGCCTATCTGTCTGCCTACTATTTTTATCTATAATAACCTCATCTTGGAGTGTGTATAGTGACGATCATGCACAACCACTCTCTCCTATGCCTATTTTTTCTCTTGGGTAGTTTCTCTCATTATGGAGTCCAAGCTACTTCAGACTAGTGACAATCCTCCTTTCTTAGTCTCCGAAATGGTGAGGCTATGGGTATGTGCTACCATGCCAGGTTATGCCTATGTTTTTTAGTCATTCATAATTTGAATACAAATATAGTATAAATGTGATTAGCCATCTAACAATCTGGTCCTGTTAATAAAATCTAGTTTTAATAACTCAGCATTATCCTGAAAAACATAAACATAAAAATCACCAAACATAATTTGATTTTAACAAAAATACAGCTTTAAGATTCTGTCTTCCTCGGCCAGGGAGTTAGCTCAGTGGTTCCGGCACCTGTCTTGCAAGCACAAGGACCCAGGTTCGATCTCCGGTTACCACATACCATACTGAGCGTGGAGACTCACGCCCAGCAGCAACCAGTACCACATACCACAGTGCCAAGTGTGGTGGCTCACGCCTGTAATCCCAGCACTCGGGAAGCAGAGGCAGGAGGATTACTGTGATGTGAGTTGGAGGCTGAGCTCAGGGCCAGCCTGAACCACAAAGTAAGACCCTGTCTCAAAAAACCTAAAAAAAAAAAAAAAAAAAGATTCTGTCTTCCTTTCATAATGAGGAAAGTATTTTACTGAAAATAAAATTATTTTCTTTAGATTGTGACACTTCACTAATAAATTTATTTCTTAAAGCTGTCAAAATAATTTATCTGAACTTGAACATTTTCAGAGTAATGTAATAAGTCTTTGTGTAGTACAGTAATGTTTACTACTTGTGAATTAGTTTATTAATTTGGGTAAATTTGAAATTTATCAAAGTGCAAAATGGTATGTATCATTAATAATATAATGTTTTAAAAGGATTCATTAGTTCATAAATCATACCATTACTTGTGGTTGCTATATTTATAGTGTTATTTCTCTCTTATTTTTAATAATTGACAATATTTAATAAACCATTATAGAACTAAGTTCATGAGCTGGTTATTTTTAAAAGTCAAATTTATTCTGATCATTTATAAATAACAGAATTTTTATATGCATCTAGTAAAATAAATTTCTTACAAATAAAATCTGCAATATGATTAAGATCATTAGTTATTTTTAAAATAAAAAATGTTCTGATTATCCATGATACAAGGCTATTTATTTATACTTCTTCAAATTAACAGCTACTGATGTATACTTATATTTATTTTGTTTTTAGCCCTGAGAAATATAATAACATATAAAGTGCATGTAATATAAAATCCATTGCATCCTAATGTTGTAACATTCAATGTGAAACTGAAATTCACTTAAGGTAACAATCTATGTTTATTCTTTCATTGGATAGGCAAACATCATACATAATGTAATAGTACAATTTCTAAATGCAAGATTAATCAAGTTCAAGTTTAGAATATTGACTGTCAAATTGTTTTAACAGTTTTATTATAGAGAAGGTCTTCAATTTGGCAACTCTCATTTAAAATGAAAACAAACTGTTGCCTCACTATATGTTTAAATTAAGCATGCTAGCTTGGCCTGACACATGCAAAATAAGAACATTATTCAAGAGCAGCACAAATTGTCCCTGTACCAGTTAGAACTGCTGGAGCTTAGTGTGCTCTGTAGACACTGAACACAATCACCTACATCAGGCAGAAGGGAACTGTTTTTCATTGACTTGAAAGGGCACCTGCAATCATTACAAAATTCTGTAAAATACACTGCCCTTTTGTGCCCGGATAGAAGAAAGATAACTGTAACTGTCATTAATAGAATTGCTTTTGGACATCCTCTGTTAGGCCTCAGAAAATATAGCTCTGCTTCTGTGTGTGTGACAAGTATTTGACAACTGAAGATTTTTTCCCATTACTTGTGGGCAAGTTTATTCATATGTTTACATAAAATGACAAATACAGGAAAACAGTACAAATGTTACCTGCTACACTTAAATTTGTTTGAATTTACATAGTTATCTTGTTTACATAAATGTCTAAATGAAAAATCAGTCTCCTTCGGACTTATCTAAAACTATCGCCCTTTGTATGTTAGGAACCAATGGCAGTGCTGTATGTGCGGGTGTGGAATCCTTCCAGCTGGTGATAATGAGAATCAAATTCATTTGATTTTCTCCAATAAAATGATTTCTCAATAGCCTAGTGGAGTGTTGTTTCCTTTCATGGGGACTATAAAATAAAAATTAATAAATATCAATCTGTCCTTATCATCTGTAACAACTACTCGAGAATAGTTTAAAACATCAGTATTCTAGAAATAACTGGAAGGTATAATCATGATTAGAAAGACTGAAAGATGTCTGAATCCTGAGACATTTTCAACAAAATGAATTTCATTAAATCTGCCACATACAACACTCATCCTGTAAGTGTTTAAGTAATTAACTGATAGTTCTGGAAATTCCTGTGGCTGAGTACACGGCATTTAGGAGCCATTCTATTATTGCAATTGTTATTCCTTAATGTCAAGTTGAAGTGTAACATAGAAATAATAGAATTTAGAAGCTCAGGTTGAAATAGAGAAAAAGCTCATGAGAAATGCCATTGCACTCCAAATTCACCTTAATTCCTTCTAATAAGAAATTGTGGAAAGCAGGAAGATACATTCACTTTTCATATAAAAGTTAGGAACAATGTGTTCATCAGAAAATTAACAAACAGGCACATAAAATGTAGAGTCCTTCTTTTAGTATCAGTACTGAAACCTGCATGTGCTAGTCACCGAGTTGGCTGGTCCTAAATATATATGAGAGCAGAGACTTTTCTCCTTCCTGATTGCTCATACTGTCTCCTCCCGATGCTCTTTGTCCCTGTAGTGAGTTATTTTCTGTCTCCTCTCCACAAATCACTCTGAGAAGCTACTTCTAATTATTTCAGATTATTTGTCATTAAAACATTTCCAGATCTTTCCAGGTTTTAAGTGCTGATCCTACTGCAGCTATTGCTTTGTTTTCTAATTGAGTCTATGGGTACATTGTAGGTATACAGTGATCACATTCATCATTGAGAATTTGTACATGACAAAACCTGACACTTACTTTTCTCATGCATCTCCCCTTCCTGCAGCCTCTCCACCCCCCTATGTACATAAGATTTGTTTTCATTTCTTTTTCTTTTTTTACCTTCAAACTTTTCTTCCCCTTTCTTCTCTACCCAGCCCAGATCCCTTTTTCCTTTGAATATTTTGTTCCTATTTCACAATACCTATTATACATTTTGAACCTCATTTACACCTTCAGTTTCTCACACTAGAAAGATGGTTGCTTTAAATCTAAAATGATTACACTTCAACATTAATTTCTGTAGTGTTTAAGATATACCCTACATACGTGTTTAACTTTATATTGCTAATCAATAGAGAAAAATACATAAAGATGGGTAAATGTGAAGATTAACAAAAAAATAAATCATACTGTAGGACTCCATCCCACTCACTGCTTCTCTGCTTTTGAACTTCCTTGTCAATCCCCTCTTCCAGGTTTCAGCTTCCCCATAGTAACACTGCGGCTGCTGTGCTCCTATCACACAGGGTGCAGCGACTTCCCATCTAGTTTCAGAGGTATATATCTTGCTCAGAGGAGGTATGAGGTCCTACCAGTACTATATGACCTTTTCTGGAATAATTAAAATGCTGCCTAAAAAGATCAAATATTCATTTTCAGCCTTATAGAGAGAAATTCACATTATTTGACAGTCAACCAAAGAATGTGATCTCAGTTCTGCCTAATTATTTTAACTCAAAGGTTCTCTGTGAGAAACACAGTCACGAAAATGGTATATACAATTTAAGAATATAATTTCTATGGAGGACACCAGGCTCAATTATCACTTGTACTTACCACTGCAAGTGAGGTCATGGTTACTGTCCCTCCGACCCTGTGTCGACTACAGTCGCCATATCTGCCACTCCAGTGTCCAGGTCAAACCTGTGGACAAGAGAGGAGAAGCATAAATGGGAGAATCTGGCAGCATCATCTTTTCAGGCCGGCAGAGAATGGACCAAAATAGCTCTTTGTAAAGAGATGGGAGCTCGCTCTCCTTGGGAACCTGTTTTCAGTAGGTTTGAGGGCATTTTCAAGGGATCATTCTCAGTGTTCTCCCATGAGGCAAATTATTTATGATAAAACTACACCAAATGTCTAGTGCACTCACCTCTCTCTCTCACTTTATCTCTCTCTGTCCCTCTGTCTCTCTCTCTGTCCCTCTGTCTCTCTCTCTCTGTCTCTCTCTCTCTGTGACTGTCTCTCTCTCACTCTGTCTCTCTCTGTCTATGTCTCTCTCTGTCTCTGTCTCTCTCTCTGTCTCTCTCTCTCTCTCTGAATTCTTTCTTCTTCAGTATAACAAAAAAAAATCTAGCAATTAAATGCATTGGCTGTTGGCTACTGTTGTGAATGACACTTAGCAACAAAATATGAAATGTGTTAAAGCTGCTGTAAGTTACTTACCATATTGAATTGAAATCTCTGCTATGTAAGTGTATAAATGGAACTTATCTTTGACCTAATGTCATGTTCTGTCCTTCTTTATCTAATACCCTTAGGACCCATTCATATTAATAAAATCTAGATTTGTGGTTATATACACTAGCAAATATTTTTAAATACTTAAGTGTCTCAAGTAGCTTCTCCCAAGGGGTTCTAAGTATTTGTTCTTCAAGGCTCTGAGTAGATTTGGTCTAGTTACAAATTGGATGATTAGAGTTAAGCATGTTGTAGAAATATGTATAAATTTCTACAAATTTGTAGAATAAATAAACTCTGTAGGAAAACCATGTACCATTATTCAGAAGTAAAAGCTAGCCAGGGTATGCCACTAGACAGATGGGTTCACTGTCGATAATGAAGTCATGAAAGATTTTAAAAGTTAACAAATTCCTGCTATGTACAGATTCCCAACTTATAAATGTATTTCACATATATCAATACGTGGGGCTCTGAATTCTACCTCTGTTCCGGGCTTCTATTTGTATGTTAATTAGCTAAATTGTCCTCTAATCATCTTTTGATCTAAGTGTTTACCAATCTAGCTATATTTTAAAATCAGAAGTAGCAAATACACCTTGCACTCTTTGCAGATATTTCACCATAACAGTCATTTATAATCTGCCATCACTATTTGGTTCCTCTGAGGTAAGGAATGGTAGTTCAGCCATGTAAACTTTCCTAGTATGAGTTACCTGAGTTTCATCTTCCAAATGTGATGAGGTCAAAGGTTTTAACAATTAAGTCAGGTCATCATTCTGAGGTTTATAAGTTTAAGCATCTTTTTCTATTTGCTGCTACTCTTAGCACACATTTTACTCAGGGTTGTGTTAAGAAGAGAAACTCCTCTTGACGTGGTAAGAAGGAAAAGAGTAGGATTTGATGATGATGTCTGCATAGATATAGCCAAGAAGTATTAGGAGAAAGGAACAGTTATGTCAAACCAAGGAAACCGTTTGAGAGCCTGAATGCCTGCGCCAGACAGCTGGCTTGAGCTGTGCTGTTCTGTGTTGTGATGCTTTGTGTTTTGTTGTGCTACACTGCAGAAGGCTGTCCTGCTGCATGTGCTCCACACCACTGCTACTGGCCTGCCATCCAGGCTGCTGCAAGCACCGCTAATGGAGCTGGAGTCCACAGCCACATACACTCACCTTTTGTTTCTTTAGTTGACTTTGTTATTGTGCAGGAAAGCTACAGAAACAGGGAAATGTCACTTGGGTTTTCATCTTCCCTTCAAACTCTGTTGTATCTTTCAATGGTTTCATATTTTATATAGAATAATCTTTCATCTTTTTAAAATTGGCAATAATAGTTCAAATAGTGTCATTGTATAAATTCATGAGGTAACTAAAGAAAAGAACATTAAGAAATTAAATATAACCAATCTCAAGGTTTACAGAGAAAAATATGAACTGTCATAATCTTGTTGTAAGTTGGGAGGAAGAATGGAGTTTTATACATATAACCATCATGCTATTTTAACCTGCTATTACCAGTTACTTATTGTGTCCCAGTGTGATCACTGTGTCTTATAGGACTCCATAGTGATTGCCTGCATACCACATCTGAGATTAAGGTATCTGGATATTTTCCTCAATCAAATATTTTTCTAAATATAAATTATATACATGAATACATTCTGAACAATGTAAAGTAGAAGAGAAATGCCATATTGCATGATTATTTATAGCACAAAACCAGAAATATTTGAAATTCTATGAAATATAATTAAGTTTTGTTTTGAAGCAGAATGTAGATGGAATCGAGGGACTTTTATTTTCTTCCAGTAGAGTACAAACATTACATGTGAAAAAACATGTTTTAAAGGAAAAACAAGCTAAAATTTTATCTAAGAGGGAGAGTTGTACAAAATCACTATCTAAAAAGTAAGTTTAAAATTTGAGTAATAGAAAATACAAAGAAAATATCACATTTTCCCTGTCAAGGAAGAAAGTTTATGTATAAATATCATTGCTGACAGTATTTGTGGTTCAAAGTACTTTTAAGGTCATAAGACAGCTTTGCTTTCATAAAAATGTCTGAAAATTTTACAAAAGGATTCTGCAAAATTCTCTTCAAAACCAACACTGTTGGTACTCTAAAAATCCATAAAATGTGTTAGAGTCTATCTGTAATTTAATGATACATGGATTCTAACCCCTAAGAAAGATATCCTGTATATTGAGAGAAGTATCAGTATGACAGAAGGAAATATAATGATTTAATAAGGTTACAAAGAAAACATAGTTTTGATATTCTGACCTAACATTTTCTCACCAGTAGAGATCCACAGTAGAATGTCCTCAATAGATAGGATAGTCTCATTATCACATGGAACATCCCACCTTCATTGTGTAAAATCCTCCTTTTAAAAAATCTCATGAAATATGAACTGAAATCTGTCTTCCTACTGGAATGAGCTATTGTGCACAGAGATTTTCAGGAACAGAATAGCAATACCAAACTACAAAGGTTGAACTGCATGGAATTCTTTGACAACCATGAAAAATACAGTTTAGATGGTAAAAGAAATAAATTCAGAAGGGATATAAGAACATAATTATAATGATAGTTTTTACACACTTCAAAATTTAACAACTTTAAAATTTAAAATGCTTACAATGACTATGGTTACAAAAGTGTAAGATCAAGACAAAATTATGAATTATCATAATGTATAGCCTGGAAGCTAAAGATTACAACTATTGGCTAAACTTTATTTTTAAAAAAAAATCACATTGTCTTTCCCTTATTTTCTTATCTGTGACAACTTTGAGCTTTTATCTAAATTTTTTTTGAATTGAAAATAATATTATATTTGAAAATGCTTCATAAACTGGTACAATTTTAGGTTTTCATATGATTCATATGACATGACTTCAAGAATTATTAAACTCATTGTACATTTTATTGAGAATATAATAATAAATTATTGTAACTTTTGCTTCAGTGAATGATTTTTGTACAGTTAGGAATATTCTGTGCTGTATGATATTCCAGTGAGAGTACAAAACCTTATTACTTTAATCTGCTACTCTGGTTAGAATAGACTAAATTTGATGAATATTTATTTTGGATCTTAGACCCAAAATACAAATGATACTCATTCTCAAATTTTAAAATATTTTAAATGCTTATAATGTAATCAAATATTCAGTTATTTATTAAATATTAAAAGATGTCAGTTTATTTTTTGTATATAGTTGCTCTTTGCATAAAGCAGATACATCTCAAGTGTAGTTGGATGAGTTCATATATAGAAATTACTTTTTTATTATCCAAACATGTTTATAGAATTGTGAAGAAATAACAGGCATAGGTTAAAAATGTACCACAAAAGCAATTAGGACATTTTTTTTTTTAATGCCAGATTGTAGTGATCCAAAAGGAATGTCCTTAAATAAAAACTTTTGTGTATATGACATAATTTTAAAAAGGAATTGTGGGGCTCGTGATTTAGCTCAGTGGTTCCAGCGCCTCCCACGCAATTGCAGGAACCTGGGTTTGATCCCTGGCATGTGGAGACTCACACCCGCCAGGAGTCAGTACCTCATACCACAGTGCCAGGCATGGTGGACACACACCTGTAATCCCAGCACTTGGGAGGCAGAGACAGGAGGATTGCTATAGTTTGAGGCTGAGCTCAGGGCCAGCCTGAACTACAAAGTGATTCACACTCAAATGGATATACCTTGAGGACATCCTCATAAGTGAAATAAATAGGTCAAACATATGTAAATATCATATCTTTTCTCTGGTATGAGAAAATGAATTTGTACATGAGTTGTAGTATGTATAGTTGATATTGTGAAATCGAAAATATTTAAAAGGAAAGAGGGTGTAGAGGTAAATAATGATGGGGAAAGAATTTGATAATAATAAGAAAAATGGAAACAAAGATTATTTATATAGGGGGTGGGGGTTGCAGGGCAGGGGGAATGGGCAAAATGAGAATCAAATCCTATCATACTGTGGTACAAACTATCAATGTTGAATGTGATGATGATGTGTATTCATAATGTACCAATAAAGATTTTTTAAAAAATGAAGTATGGACTACTAGTTTGGCTCTTTTCAACAATATGTTAAGCTAAAGAAGATCTAAAAATATTAAAATTAAATCATGATCATAAGGGGTAAATGTTAAAACTGATGATCATGCATAACAATTCAGGATTGAAAATAATAAAACAAATGGTCATATCATTTTCTTAGTACAGAGACGTATATTTCTGCTTGTGGTGAACTTCAGCTAAAAAGCTATCATAATAATTTCATAATCTTGAAATTAATCTGAGTTGAAGTATCTAATCAGTGTTATATATTTGTTTATGATCATACATATGTGCACACATGTTCATGTGGGCTGTGTAGGTTCAGAAATTTACCTAAAGTGGACTTTTAAAGGGTACAACCAGCCAAGGATTGATGCCGTGTCTCACTGGTCCATCCAAGTAACAGTATTGCAACTGGTTCTGGTTCTCAGAATACATAACAGAAATATACACTTATATGAATGTATCCAAAAGAAAACTCATTCAATGTTTAGGATAAGAATACAAACACGGGGCCGGGGAGTTAGCTCAGTGGTTCCAGCGCCTGTCTCGCAAGCGCAAGGACCCGGGTTCTATTCCCCGGTAACCACATAACAATACTGGGCGTGGAGACCCACACCCAGCACCAACCAGTACCACATACCACAGTGCCGGGCATGGTGGCTCACGCCTGTAATCCCAGCACTCGGGAGGCAGAGGCAGGAGGATTGTGATGTGAGTTGGAGGCTGAGCTCAGGGCCAGCCTAAACCACAAAGCAAGACCCTGTCTCAAAAAACCTAAAAAAAAAAAAAAAAAAAAAAAAGAATACAAACACACACGTGTGTTCTGTACAAACTTTTAAAGGAAGTAAATAAATAAGTAATGATCATAGGCTCACATTTGATTAGGCAGAATACATACTTTTCTACCAAAACTAAACATATCTATGTAAAACATACTCTTTGAAAAAAAATGGGAGAATTCACATTTCTGTTAATTATGTGGTTTCTGTTCATTTTAACAAGACAAAAATCAGAATTTATAACACTACTGGACAAATGGTGCCTAGTAAATAAAAATAACTGATGAAATAATTGTAGACAATGATATATTGTACTTACTCTTATCAAAAGTACAGAACAGAGCATTAATATTGAAGTAAAATAAGTTTGATAAATAATAGTGGTATTATCTCTTAAATTACAATATATTATGAAAGACCACTGTTCAGTAAAAATAAATACCATCTGTACTTCAGTAAAATAACTTTCTAAAACTACACATAGAAAAAACTTCATTTTATCTTATACTTTTTGACTTTCAAAAGGAATTAGCTTTATTAAAATATCTGTAAATTAAAAATGATTACAAATGGATATAAATGAACATAAGTATCATGCTTCATGTAAGACACCTACAGCACGATAAACATGTACACTTGTAAGAAAAATTTTCAAAGGCTATATATAGGACACATGTTCAACACAAACAAACCAAACCTAAAAGTCACCTAGAATGGAACAGAATGAATTTTCACAGGTTTTTATATCGTGTAATTAAACATCATCTAATCTTAAAATGCATAATTATAAAGAGAAATCGTAAGGATGTATGACCTCCGAGTGAAAAATAGCAAAAATAGAAGTCTACCACTATCCTATGAGAAAAAAAAAATGGTGTTGAAATGGAGTATGTGCAAAGCCAAACTTACACTATTTTAAAAATAAATGAAATTAACTTTAATGATATTTATCCAATTTTATGAAATTTCAAAGCTGTTTAACAGCATTTAAAAGAAATATGGTACGTTTTACATTTTCAGACATCGATGACTGGGTTTTGTGGAGACTCCAGTAGAAAAATGACTTGAGATTTTTAAAATCAATAACATCAGAATTTAGCAATCTTTTTTTCATCACCACAATGCAGACAAATCTCGCTGCTTAATAAAAAAAATTCAGCTGCTTTCAGATGAGACAGCGCATTAATCAGAGGAGGCCAGCCTCTGGTCATGATAAGTTTCAAATATGAAATAGCTCCGGATCAAAGTGGTCTGACTTTGCTCCTTCAGTCTGAGCAGGGGAACATGTCCACGGGGCAGGTCTTCTCCACAAAGCAACTCAGAGATTCTCACTAGTAACGGTGCTGGCACCTTCAGTATATCACTTTCATGGTTCTTGTAGTCTTCTCTATTTCACCTTACTGATTGTATGGGCCAGAGAAACACTTAGGTGCTGCAGGCAGAGATCTCTGACTACCAGAGGAAGATCACAGTGCTGGGACTTTAAAGCAAGAAAGAAGAAAGGATGAAATAGATAACTGCACACACTGAGAACCTACACATGAAAACACTCAGGGTGAAGTTTGAGACTTCTGCAGTCTAGTAATAAAAAGCAAAAGGTGATGTGAATTTTCCCTCACTTGGGGGAGCTAAAATTAAGTATTTCCTTGAGGACAGGGAAAAAATAACTAATTTCATATCTAGAAGCCTAAAACATGTTCTACTCTGTGGGAAATTATCACACAATCCCTCTGTAAGTGTCAAAAATGCAATATTGCCTCTGAATTGTTGTCCCCAGGAAGCAGCTGAAGTGTGAGACAACTAAAAAGTGCCTTAGACTTTGAATGAAAATGAGGAAAAACTTACACTAACTAGGAGACCTAAGAACAAGGCTGATATATATGGAAAATTCTATAATATAGAAGAAAGCTAATAAAGCCAATAAGTAAATAATCTAAA
The DNA here is from genome assembly GCA_004026965.1 of Petromus typicus. Lineage (NCBI taxonomy): Eukaryota > Metazoa > Chordata > Mammalia > Rodentia > Petromuridae > Petromus > Petromus typicus. The sequence goes on from PVIR01002690.1 coordinate 13,200, forward strand.
ACATTAAACCATGAATATAGCTGAGTTCTAATCATTGTTGAAATAAGTAATTTTAATATTGAGATTGACTATGAAGAGAATAGTATAAAATATAACACAAGAGATAAAAAAAGAAAAAAAGAAAAATAAAAAGGGAGAATATAAGTTTTGCTAAATAAAAAGAAAAAGTTCAAGAGTCTGGGAATAAACTGAATTAATGAATAAAATTGGAAATTAAAAAAGTGGCCTGATATATTATGAAGTGAACTATAAGAAAGATAAATTTCATAATTCCAAGTTATATTTGGTGGAATTAAGAAGAAAAGAATAAAATAATTTCAAGAATATAAAAATTCAAATAAAAATGTCTTGAATTTTTCTGTAATTTATACAAGTGTTAAAATAAAACATATTCACATCTGAATGTGTTTAACATACAAAACTAAAGCAAAAAAATATATTTACAGTCTCTGGACTGGGAGAAAATGTTTGCAGGCAAAATATATGCTGAAGGGACAATATCCACAATATGTAAGTTATTCATTTAATACATTTATAATATGTATTACACATAACATGCTATTATATGATACAATATATTAAAATTAAACTTTTAAGAGAACTAGATAGAAATTTTGGCAGAGATATTAAAAACTGTCAATAGATATATGAAAAAAATCAATATCATTAATCTTCAAGGAAATGCAAATCAAATAGCAATGAAATATCGCGTTATTCACTGTAATACTATATACCAAGTTTCAAAGAGGCAATGCCAAGTGTGTGTCAGGATGTAGAGACAAAGGAGCATTGTGGGGCATTGTGGGTAAGAATGTGGATGAGCATAGCCACGATGGAAAACAAAGAGAAGTCTCTACAAAGATTAGACATAGACACACTATGTGGTTTATCAATCCCTCTTCTCAGTATTTAAGTCAACAAATGAAATCAACAACTGTCTTATAATCTGTTTAATATCTTCATAACTCCCCTTCATTGTATAGTGTCATCTTGCTTTCCTGAAAAATGCAATGTATACATCAAAGTTTGTGGTAAATTAAATAATTATTTTGAGAGGCTTTCACTCCACCAAAAGGGACATTTCTTTGCTTTCCTTTTGAATCTTGGATGTTCCTGTAACTTGCTTTAAACTATAGTGTGCCCTCTTTGAACTCTGAGACCTTCATTTGAAAACAAGAGAAAAACACATAGAAGCCACTATTTAGCTTCCTATAAGTTGTTCAGTCTTCTGGAGAGAGAGATCATACAGACAAAAAAGCCACCTTGACCAAGCACCTGACATGTAAGTGAGGTCATCTAGGATCATCCAGCCCCAAATACATGACAGCATAAGCTAGACCAGGGATATAAATATAATGTTGACCTACTCCACCAAACTTATGAATGACAGAAATGTGAGCAAATAAATGATGATTGTTTGAAGATAGTTAATTTTGTAGTTGTTTGTGACTTGCCTAATCAGACACATCTTTACTACTGAGGGTATTTTTGGATGTATCATTTCAGTATATCTTTGAAAGATACAAATAGTTGAAGGCTTATAAGCATAAGTGTGGCATATCAGCTGCTCTGTGCTATTATCTTAAGATCTGGTCAACCACCTCCAGAGATAAATAGAAAGTGACACCTTATCTATGTTCTATCAAAGGAAAGAACTACACAATAGCATTATATTATTTACTCTCACTGGTGGATGTCAGCTGTAATGGGAAGCATGGGCCTTCATATATATTTCTTGATGAACTTTGAAACAAGCTGTTTAAAAATGTGGTAACGAAATGGCAGAGATTTACTGATTTATGATGATGGAAGCTACTACCTGAAGCTTGTTTTTTATCATGAAATCCACTTGTGCAAGGAAGAGGCTAGCAAGCTCTGCTTGAGATAGATCTTCACCACCCATGCAATTGTATGCTGTGTTGTTTATTGTGTATAAACAATGGAAAGAAATGGGTTAAGACATAACATCTCTTGGTAACCTTTGCATAGATTCTGAGCTTATCTTGACTTATTGCATCAATGTTTGATCAGTACACAGATTTGCAGCAGAAGCAAAATTGGCACAAGTATCATATTATACAGCACAGTAATTATTAGTTATTGATGACATTAGGCTGAAGGAATAGCTGAAACTAGGTTCCTAGGTAACTGCCAGTCTAAGTGTAGTTAGTTAGAAATGGTGATATTGCAGATTTCTGTTTGCAAGGAATTCATATGATATGAAGTTGATTGTAACTGAACAGAAAAATGTCATGTAATAAACATACCATACTTCATTATTTTCAAAATACAACAATTATTGCAGCCTGTGTGGGCAAGGGTAAAACCATTAGTTAGACAGTGGGTAAATAATTTAGTACTGAATAAAAAATAATAACAAGTACTTTAGTATTTAGAAAAAAAATTCTTCTTTTACAAACATCTGGTGATACAATAATTGACATGATTGTGGTCATTATTCTTAATATAATATATGTAATATAATATATATATATATATCTACTACAGACATAAGCACTCCATTTCATGATATAATGTGTAATCTATATAATACATTATAATAAAGTCAATATATTGTAATAGATTAGAATTATATAATTAATATAGGATATATCATATGCTATGCACATTCACATATTCATATGTTATATATTCATACATATGGGATATATATTCCATATTACACATAAATCACATTTCACATATATCTCTGTATATATCACATATATATCTTATACTATGTATGCATTACATATAATGTAACTCTTGAATAACAGAGAAGTATTTGTTAACTATGTTATAGTACAGAATTTGCTAAGGAAAATATTAAGTGTCAAATTAACTTGAAAAATGATAAAAGTAGGAGTTATGGTATCAATGTGCTATTGTGTAACAAGTGAGTTGCATTCAAAAGTGACAAACGACAAAGACTGATGTTAAATTAACAATGAGAATGAAGTGTACATAAGGGTTTATAATATGTAATTAACTATACAAAATATGCAGCTGAACAAAGGAGATAGTTTGATGTAACTCGTCATCCTAGTACTTTGTTTTGTTTTTTCACACCCACAGTAAGGGAAGGGAAGGCGAGTTTGCATATGTATGAATACCAACATGATCCTTCTTACCACAGAATGAGAGATATTTTTGTTTTGTTTTGTTTTGTTTTGTTTCGTTTTTTAGGGTTTTTTTTGTGAGTGAGGGTCTCGCTTTGTGGTTCAGGCTGGCCCTGAGCTCAGCCTCAAACTCACATCACAGCAATCCTCCTGCCTCTGCCTCCCGAGTGCTGGGATTACAGGTGTGAGCCACCATGCCCAACACTGTGGTATGTGGTACTGGTTGCTGCCGGGCGTGAGTCTCCACACCCAGTATGGTATGTGGTTACCGGGGATCGAACCTGGGTCCTTGCGCTTGCAAGACAGGCGCCGGAACCACTGAACTATATCCTCAGCCCAAATGAAAAATATTTAAATCCACCAGACATTGGCATGATTTCATAGGAAAGACTAGGGTATGATACTGGTAAAGAGCAGGGTGAATCATTCCTTATCAACATTTAAAGAGTACCAATATAGGAAAAGAAGTAAATAAAAACTAGCCAGAAAAGTATACATAATAAATCTTATAAAAGGATTTGGTAAATATTATAAAAAGTCAGGAATTAGACTATGAAACTTTGGGAATCATTTATCTGCTACCTCTGGATGTCATTCCAAAACTCAGTGTAGGTTACTGTTTGCCAAGAATGTATTAGCATTTAGTAGGTGTATGCAATTTGAGGTTATTCAGCTTCTTAATTTTTAAAAATTACATCACCTATTTAAAATAAGCTAAGTGAAAGGCATACTAAGTGACTGGGAACACGTGCCTGAGCACCTCCACAATGTGACATGTAAATAGCATGAAACCACAAGATAAGGAGCGAGCGCAGAAGCTCAATGTCCCAGTGAACATAGGACATTAGATATTCCCCCAAATTATCACTACACTTCATATAACAAGTTACGTCCTCTCTCTGAGACTTTCCTTCACAAACAGAATTGTTTTCATTAATAACAACAGTTAACTTAGGGTTTTTCACTCACAGAGAGAGCTTCCATGATCTGATCATGTTATTAAAATATCCCAGAGGATTTATCTCTGTGACTTTGCATCAGTCTCAATGAAAGACAGAAAGTTTAAAAAAATTCAGAGAAAGGGGATCAGTTATATGGTGAGCTTATGATGAAGTCAGACTCTACTGGGCTGGTTACTTGACAGAACTCATTTTTTGAGTAAAATTTTTGGGGATGTTTTTATATTTAATATGTACATATTAAATATATATAATATATTTAATTTAATATATACTAATATACCTATGTCCATACATTAATTTTATTTAATTTAATATATGAAATATATGTAATATATTAAATATATGTAATATTATTTAATATATACACTGTGTGTAATGCATACATATGAACATAATATATAGAAATGGATAGCCTGAAGCAGATGCCTTACAAGAGAAATCACATAATTTGGATACCATGTACTGGACAAATCAAAGAGCTTCTTTCTTATTTACTTTACTTTTGAATAACTTGATGGTATGATCCGTTTCTGGAAAAAATAATGAAAGAGGACTGTTGTCTTTGTGAAGCATAGTGAAGTTCCTGGTTGGGGAGGGTGACACACAGAGTCTTGCAGACCCTGGAGAAGTTTTCTGGAATGCTCCTACTTTTAATGAGGTTTACATGTACTTATATAACATACAGTTAGGGGGCGTGGTGAGGGCTAAGAAGGGGTGAGGGTTCATAACCTAGGGTCTTGCCTAATAAGAAAATTTTGTGAGCAGGGGGGGTTGAGTGGCACGAGCAAGGCTAAGGGGAAGGTGAGGCCATGAATGAGAACAAAGAGGGGTGGGGGTGTCAAGAAGGCCACTAACAAAGCTCAACACATGGGTATGAGTGTGCTCAAGCCCCTAAGGATCTCCAAGCCTGTAGGGATTCAAGCTTCAACCATCAGGCTCAGGGAACAGGCGTGTGGTACACTTGTCCTAGCCAAACCTGAACCTCTCCCTTAAAGAATCAATCAATATACCTTTGGTTACTCTAAGAAAAAAGATAATTTTAGTAGTTCATTTGGTAAAAAAATCCAACCATCTTATTCTAGGAAAAGTAGACAAGAATAAATCTGTCCAGTAGGTTGGACCATTTGCAATAGTACTCTTAGCATGTATGGAAGAACTAGAGACTTATTCTAAGTGATGAGGCATGATATCGTATAGATTCTTATGATGACCCAAGTGTTATTGGTTATGTGCATGATAGACAATTGGAAAATTAAGAGTGCTTTGTTTTATTGCATGTAATAATGCATTATTAAGAAAAAAACTTCTAGGATTTCAAATAATAAAGAAAAAAAGGAAAATTTTTGATCTTCTCCAAAATACAAACAAGGATTTTTGAATGGCCAGGCCTTCAAAATAATATTTTAACACTCACTGAAGTATTGCACTAACTATAATGAATTATTTGTTACATAACTTATTGGGCTATAGACTTGGACTTAATGAAGAAATATATGTTTTGCTTTTTACTTTTCAAATACTTGTATATAACTCTTCAGAATGAGAAGAAAGTATTTTCTAGGAATTTATAATATAGTCAGGGTCACACAGTCCAGGTCAGAATTATCAGGTGACTCACATTCCAACATTATCAGCAAAATATTTCTAAGGATCACTTTCATCATCTTAATATTCTCAAAAACGTTATTAGAAATTTCATTACTGAAACATTGGATGATAATGCTATATAAGGGAAAAATAATGTGAATTATTTCAATTTGAAGAACCGATATATGTAATTGCATATTAAAAATATAACTTAACAATGATTGTGATATAGTGATGAGCTTAAGTCCAAATATTGCTTGAATACATTTTCCTTTCACTTCCTGAGTAATGGTTTTATAAGAAAAAATGACACAATTAAAATATTTAATTAAAAACGAATATAAAAGTAAAAAATATGGTTGGATTTTGAAGTGAATGGATTTTACAGTAATAGAGAGGTTAGAAAATAATATCCTTGGCAATGCGTAAATTTGAATGAATGGGTATGAGATGCTACTATAATACCACTCTCTGTCTTTTTCACTTACAGGTGCTCTCTCTGTTATTTTAAGAACCCATCATTCAAATATCTTGTTAGAGTTTCAAAAGAAAGATATTTTTGCATATTACATTATTTCTAAGACTTCAAAACTTGAGAAAACTTAAGTCAAAATAACTTCTGAGGTAGGGTTTTGTTGATCTGATTTTTTTTTTTTAAGACATGACTCACTTTTATAGTTCAGGATGGCCCTGAGCTCACTATGTAGTCCAAGCAAGCCTCAAACTCACGGCAATCCTCCTACCTCTCTTCCAGAGTGTGAGGATTAAAGGTCTGAGCCACCACACCCAGCTTGTTAACCTTATTTTGCTGAGTAGGAGGAATGTCTTTGCTGCTCAATAATCTAACTAAGGAATGAATAAAAAGGAAGAAAGATAGTGGTACAAATGTTCATTCTCCAAATATTTGTGATGGAGAACTATGTCAGAATTCCTCAATGCAAGGAAGAATATCAAGCATTAAGTAAAATACAGAAAGGTGTAATTTATAGGAAAGACACTGGAATTGAGGAATGATGTCATGAAAATTAGTATATTTTACCCTTTTATTCACTCCAGGGTATCACTGAGAGGAAGAAAATAAACTATGGTTGATTCTTGGATCAATAGGGAAATCAGTGTTATTCCTTTCTTTCTGAAAATTATTGCACAAAATTTGGCAGGATTTTTTCTGGATAATCTAGGAAAATTATGTGGTATATAACTGTGAAACCACTGTGCTTTTGCTGGTTTACAGGTGATAGACAGTACTTAATATTCAAATTTTTGTGCTGGTACCAGAAAGTGACCTTATCTTTCAAATGCATAGATTTGTACTGTATAATAATTTAACATGTACATCAGATATCTGTATAATATAATGACACACTTTTGAAGCAGTTGCTTGGATGTGTGAGATACTGTTTTGGTGAAATTTGCACATTATGTCAAAGCCTACTCTGCTTTAAAGAATATGAAGTGCAAGTATGTGTGGACTCAACAGCAAGAATTCCAAACAGTTGATGATAATGGAGGGCACTAATATAGGTATGATTACATTTGCCACATGCATATATTCTTTGGTGACACATGTCGACAGATGAAGGAGAAATCCAGGCTTAACTGGGTCAAGTACACTGCACGTATGTCTCCTGGCACACAGAGAGAATAATAGAGGTGTGAGCACATCCATTTCAGTGTAGAAACTGGCTTAAGGCCATCAGGAGTTCAGCCCTGGTGACTTATTCATGGGTACTCCCTCAGCAAAAACCATGCAGCCAATCCATAGCTGCCTCCTTCAACCACCTGCGTCTCTGCATGTTTCAACCAATCCGCAACCAACCTGTATGGCTACTCCCCTTCCATTTGCTTTGTAAGTGTGTGCATTGCCTAATAAAAGCGGAAATGTTCCTTAAAATCTCCCCACGTCTTCCTGGAGACTCCGCGACCCCCCTCTCAGTCTCGAGCTGAAACCCATTTCCTCAACAACCTCAAGATGACAACAGAGTAGATTTTAGCAGTGGTAAGCTCAAGTTTAAATATTTGTTATTTAATGCAATAGGAGATGGTAAAATATAACAATATTAATAATAAGCATAGTTGGAAAATCAACACTGGCCCCAGTGGTTTTAAATAATTCAGAAAACACTGACTTGTAGCTGTGGTTTTAAGTAGATATAGAAGTTCTGCTTATACAACAGAATAACAGGTATATAATACTGCACATATGTATTTTAGAGGAATTACCTTGGCAAAAAGTAGTCAAAATTGGCAGTACTTAAGTAAGTGATAAAAGTAGTATGTGGATGTTTCTACCTACCAAATAATAAAGCAGTTTCTTAACAACACACTGCAAAACATTTTGTCCCTCACACTGGACTGAGTGTCTTATATACAGAAAAAATATGGAGTCAAACACATTGAGAGTACTTATTGCTGGGCTGGCTAATGGAGTCCAGGCAAGAAGATAGTCTGACAAGTCCAAGCTGTGAAGACCATCACTTGTGATTATTAGTTAAAAAGTACTTCACAGTAATACAACGGATAGGACAAGAAAAAATATAATCTGCAATTTGTCTTCCCTGTGGGAGCAACTTCACTGATTATGCCCAAAGCAGGCTGAGACCTCTGCAGCACTTTAAGAGTTAATCCCGTAGTTTACTTTTATTGAGAAGTGAGTCATGCCAAAGATACATGCTGTGGCCAGCATGACTCTTATCCAAATTCTGTTCCCAGAATTGGAACCGTCTTTACTAAAAAGAGGAAGTTAATTATTAACTACAACCTGTCTTTTGTTCCTAAGTCAAGGATTTGTCTCTTTCTTTACAAGCCTTTCCTTATTAGCAATGTGCTGAGAGCAACTCTTCATAGTGCCTCCACATAGGCTCTTTACCTGAATCTAACTATGATGTCACAATAAATATCAAGGGCTCTGCGTGCTCAGGGCCTTTGCTTGTTCAGCCTTGCCTTCATGAACATAGTCCATCCTATGGACTGTGCGTCTCTTTGTCTCTTTGTGTCTCTTTGTCTCTTTAATTCTGTCTTTGAGTTTTTTTTTTCAACCTTGCATTGTAGCACAAAATCAGAGATCAGAAGCCAACATGGGTCCTGCAATAAGTTAATTTTTGGATACACTTTCAGTGGAAATTATGACATTCAAAGGTATACTTACTTGTGATAGTTGTACAAAATATTATATTTTTAAAGGAGTAAAATTAGTCAAAATTATCTGACAAAACAGAAGAATTTAACTGAAAAAATAACAGATAAGAGCTAGTGTGAATAAAACAGAGAAGACTAATAGATAAAAATAATATATTTTATTCCTTGTAGCTATGCAAGGAATTTTATAATTGTATGTGTGTGTAAAAAAACTTTAGTATATACTAATTATTTAATCTTGAGTGAATTACTTAACTTACTGATTAATTTACAAAGTTTTAAAAAAAGTTTAGTCTAAACTGTACAGAAGGACAATGTATTAATTATAAAATGACAGAAAATTGAGTTGACTAAGCACTCACAAAATATGACTATACATTATCTTTTTCATTTTAAATCTAGGCTTATTTATCAATTCATGGTCATGAACAGATGTCCAAAGTATGAATTAGATAATTATGACCATGTCAAGTACACATTTTTGTTTTTTATTACTGTAGAATAGTAAAATACTCTCAAATTCACCAACTTAGAACAATGAAACACTTTTTACAGCTTTTATGGATTTTGGATCTGTGCAGGCTGGAGCTCACGATGACCAAACGGCAGCCAAGAGGTTAGGAAGAGCTGCGGTCTTCTGAATTCTAAAATAAGTGAGTGCCAATACACTCATATGAATTTGGCAGGTTGTAGACATCCTGGACATTGATGAGAAATCTCAGTTCTTCAGCATTTGTAGGAAAAGACATGTACTTTGAAACTGAAATATTAAGTGAAATAAATCAGATGCAAAAGTTTATGATTGTATACTTTCTCTTACATTAGAAACAAAAATCACAAAGGATAAAATAAAAATGGTTTAATATGAAGTAGAGGAACTGATCACTCTCAAACGGAAAGGAATCAAAATATGGAGGAAGGAGGTGAAGGCGAGGAAAGAAAGGAAAAAAGTTAATATTTCATGTGCATGTGTCTAATATCCACAACAAATATAAATATAATTACTACAAATATATACTAATACAAATAAGTAAGTACATAAGTATTTATTGAACCCTTCCAAAAATATGTCATATGACTTTTGGCAGAGTTAATGAAATCAAGCAAATAAAAGTTAGGGTTTTTTTTTGTTTGTTTGTTTTTTAATTCCCTTACTTTACTCCTCTTTTTTCATGATTTTCTTAATTCTTTCATCATCTGTTCTGACATTAAATCTATATTTTATGTAGTTTCAAAATAGTCTATTGAAATTTTTGTGTATTTGCTTCATATTTATCAATTTAAAAAAAGTTAGTTTTTTGTAACCTAATTATAAAAGTGGCATTCATCATATTAGTCATATTCTATTTGTGAGAAGTGAGTCACTATGTACAATGAACACTACAGCAGAAAACTGCAGAAACAGGAATATGAAGAGCTGATTTTTAGGAGCTTTATTTGTAAGCTTTTTTGTCTAGGAGACTTAATATCTGACACTTACAACTTAAAACAAGAAATTTGTTTTGCTTGGTGGTTTTCAGAGAATTACATCCAAAGCTGTAAATCGACTAAAAATACCAGTTCATTACCACATGAACCTGTAGTAAGGCTGGTTGGTTCCAAGTCAAAAATAGCATGGCACGATGGGATGTCTGAGGTAAGCTGCTTTCTCTGTGCCAGCCAGGAATCAGAGAAAAAGAGAAGGAGCTCTGAGATGAATTTATCCTTCCTGGTCAGCTGTAAAGTAACTTGCCTCTTCCAACCAAGTTACTCTTATGAACTCAAAACATAGGGAAGATATTTTGTAACTAAATCATAATATTCCATTCTTTGGACTCAATAAAAGTCTAGCTAGTTATGCAAAATACATTTAGTTTATCGCAAAGACTTGACAAAATTTTATAATTTCCAGGATTGCTAAAATTTTTGACCCTAAAGTTTCCTCTGAAACTCAGTGAAACATATAATTGTAAGGTTGTCTAAAACTGAAAAAAAAAAAAACACACATTAAATGTAGAGTAAACATTATGGAGTAAATCAGCACTCTCACAAAAGGGAATCTGATTAAAACAAGATACATACCTAGCAAGGCAATTATTAAGCATGTACTTCTATTACCTCATAACTCGTAAGTTCTCCAGTCCTGAAAACCAGCACCCACATGGATGACATAAGTCTGTAGCCAGTTAGAGCAATAACTCTTTTTATCATGGCTACAACAGCATCTCAGTGTTTAGATAGCCAAACTCATGGAAAGAATGTAGGCAGTCCAGCATGGCTGGGGCTTTTCTTGGATGCTCTTCTCAAAGTAAAATCTCGAAAGAATTTACCTTCCTACAGTCTTGTCTCTGTGAATCATGTAGTCTGACCAACTCCTGAGCTGCCATCAAGCTATATTTTCCTTGGTCGTGTTGTTAAGTATTTGGTTGTTTATAAGGCTAAAATTTTATGTCATCCTTCCCCCTTGATCCCAATTTTGCAGAAGCTTTTTTTCTGACCAAGCTAAAAAATTTCTCAAAGTATTTAGCTTGGCTATTAGCTTTTTTACTCAGCATAAATCTGACTAAAAACACCCAGTTGTATCTATGCAGCAGGCTGAATGTTGGGCTACTTTGACATTTCCTCACTAACATCAATTAGTTCACCAATTTTGCCCAGTCTCAGGACACTGTCAAATTTGGATGAACTTTGCACTGCATTGTAATACACAAGGCCTCTAGTCTAACTGCCAAAGGAGTCCTATTAAAGAGGGAAAAATTCTAAACTTGGCCTTTGCTTTCTCCATTCTCAACAGCATTATTTTCTTTTGATCTCAGATTGGAATCATCCACCAACATCTGCTTATAGCATTCTAGGACTTCTTCAGCTGAATTCTCCAAACCTTTCAAACCCATCACACAAACAACTTTGAAAGTATTCTATGTGATATAGGTAAAATCAAAACAAATGCCTTAATTTTTTACTAATTTTCTATATAAATCAGCACTCTCACACAACACTTCATACTCATAAATTAAGGAAGAGAGAATTGAGATTTATTTTCTTTTTATCCTAGATTCTAGGGAATTTAGCCCACAATTAGTTGTCTTCAGAGAAGAAATGAAATGACTAAAGGAAATGGCAGTGGATGTCGTGCATCCCATGTGAGCCTTCTCACAGACAGAAAGGAAAAAAGTTGGTTAAAAAATATTTCCAGGTAATGCCTTCAACCATCCACTATTTCCAAACTGGGACCATCTCCAAACTCATAAAACTTTTGATGAACTTTTCAGTTCTAAATCATGAAAGAATCTATCCATTTCAGATTTTGGCTCCCAACAAGTCCTGTTGTTTCCACATAGAAAATATAATCAAGCCTTAAATGCTGCTTATTTCTCCTAGTCTAAATTATCTCACCATCTAAGGCAGCTTTAACTCTGTACCTCTCAGGCTGTTCAATAAGTGTAAGTCTTTGAGAGACTTATTCTAAGGTTAACTGTACCTAGGAAGTGATAAATCAGAATTCCATACATCATCATTCTGTGTTACTGTCATATAAACAAATGGTTTGTTATTAATGTAGATTGTTCAATTTGTGAAGGCAAAGAAACAACTTATGGCTATGAGTTACTTTCTTAAAATTAGTTTTATTAAGACATTTTTATAATAAGAAAAATTACTGGAGGCATTTTTGGAGGATGCCTATTACCCTTGTGGTAGAAATTTTTCAAAAATTTAATTATAATTGGTTTAAAAATAAGTTCATATTACTTCAAAGTTCTTTTGAATTTTATGTTTCTATATATTTATAAGCTGTTAAATTTAGAAAATTTACAGAATTACTGTGGAAAATATTTTTTAAATATAATAGATTATGATAGTTGATAAAAACAACATACTTTGTAAAATTATGCCCTTACAATATTCAAATGTTTTAAGGTTCTTCTATAACCACTATACATTTATTTTAATTAAATTTTAAGGGCTATCTAAAGAAAAAAAAATTCTGAGATAAGGTCTTATTATGTAATTCTGACTGGCCTTAAACTCATGACGTTCATCTTCCCTCTTAAAGGCTGGAATTATAAGCATATGCCTCCATTCCCCGCCTAAATTTTATTATATTTTCATAAATTTTCAAAAATTTTTGTAAAAATCTGTTTTCTTTAAGTGATCTCCCTGGGACAAATAATTTTCCTTATTTAATTTCATAAAGGAAAAGTAAATTTAATATTATTAAATGCTGCCCATTCAGTTTTAAATTGTCATTAACTAAAATTTTCAAGGTTATATTTGTTTTATCAAGTCTAAATTAAAGCTCTTAGTCCCCATATTACTTTATTCAATGAATAATCAGCATCGCTCTATATTCTTTCAAAATAAAAAACATTAATGTACACACATGCTTATAGCAGCTTAGTTTGTGATAACTAACTCTTGGAAACAACCAATGTCCATCAGCAGGAGACTGAATAAAGAAAATGTAGTTTTTCTATAAAATGGAATATTACTCTGGTATAAAAAATGGCAGTTTGAGTCATTCATACTCAACTGGATGTAACTTCAATACATATTCATAAGTGAATAAAAAGGTCACAGATGTATAAATACCATATATTTTCTCTGGTAAGAGAAACTGAAAATGTAAATGAGTTTTACAATATATGCTAGATATTGTAAAATAGAAACTATTCAAAGAGTAATGGGGTAAGTGTTAGTAACAAGGAGAAGGAAAAAAATATGATGGTAACAAAAAACGGAAATAAAACTTATGTATAAAGGGGGTGGGGTTGTAAGGTGGTAGGAAAATGGAAAAAAATGAAAATCAAATCACGTCATATACTGGTACAAATTGTCTGTGCTGAATGAGATCATGATGTGTGTATAAAATGCTCCTATTTGACAATAAAAAAGAAAAACCTGTAATTATATATTTATCCCCTGTATATAAGTACAGTGACTGTATTATCAACCTTGAATAGATTTTTAAGAAACTGGTTAGGCATTCTTAATAAATTTTCTATTTTAAATTTTAAATTCAAAATTTCTCTAAACTGATATTTTAATATGTTTACTCTACCATAAACAAGTCTAAGATGTGTCTAGAATAAACAAATTCCTAATAATAGTCTTCTTTTAAATAATCATGAAAGGAGAAATATACATTGCTATCAAAATGTGTGATAATTTTTAACTTTATGAAAGGATTCAAGAGTTATATTTTAATTCTCTTAGTTGAGGTTTCAAAATCATCAAAATTGGTGGCTAAATTATGCATATTTAAATAAACAGTTCACAGCAAACATCCTGAACGATGCTATGAGGTAAAGGCAAATAGCATAATTCATTTCACCTCTATTGTAACAAAATATGAGCAGATGAGAGTTGTATTTATGATGTGCATACCATTACCCTCTCAATATTATTATACATCGACTGAAGCAAATCTCTCTTTCAAAGCTTTTTCAATACGATGCACACATCATTGTGATTGGTTGCTGGGTTAAGAAGTGGCATAGATTACTAGATAGAGCTACATTCTACATCCAAATTAGTGTCACAAATGTAACAAATTGGGATGCTCAGCTATTGTCAAACAATGTAGGGCCAAGGTTGGCAAATTAGTTAGTATTAGCATATAGACCTTTTGGCAGGAAAGGAATGCTTTTTACTTAGAGCTGGGCATTCCGTAGGATTTGTCAACTCCAATGTGCCACTGGTCTCATTATCTCATTTGTCTTATTTAGGCTGAATTGGCAGTTATGTCTCCATGGCAAATGTTTGTTTTTAAAAATGAGCAGTGAAGCAGAATCTGAGAGATGTAACAGCAAAAGAGCTTTCCTGCAAGTTTTAAAGGTGTTTTTAAGGCTGGATCATTGATCTAAGCCATAGAAATTTTCTGTTCCCACTTGACTTCATATTATAATATAAAATGTGTGGCCATTAGTATGTCAAGGTCAAGCAACAATATATTCAAATGTGAAAGAGTTGTTGAATGACAAAATATATATATATATATATTTACATACAATACTTATATACACACAATATTTATATATAACATATATATGTAATTCTTTTTTAAAGAGTTGTACTATGAAATTACTTAGGTGATTATGATTGACACGCCTAGGTGACTGTTTACTTGTGTGCACAAATGCACATGCGTGTACATGTACAGTGATCCATATGTATAGATTCTCCATCCATGCACTCAACAAACCACAAAATGAAAGTGTTCAGAGAAAAGTTGCATCTCTTAACAGTGCACTTACATTTTCTTCTCATCACTATTCTTTGAAGGTTCAACAACAACAACAAAAACTACTTGCATAACATTTACATTGCATTAAATGTTAAAAACAATCTAGAAATGATTAAAAGGGAACAGGAGGGTGGATTGTCTCCTATGGAAATATGACACCACTCTGCATAAGGCCTCCCCATCCTTGACTGTTATATCTGGAGGAGGACCTGCAACATACATCTCAAGGATACCGAGTATGACTGTGCCTATACACGCAAACAGAGACATGTGACCTCACCAGAACATGAATGTCTGATCAATAATATATAAACAAATTACTCTATCCATCTAACTTCTGGGTAAGACAGTTTGAACAACTAAGGAAGTAAAATACTATTTCTGTTATATAGGGACACGTAAAGGAAAATTTCAATGAATATATGTACAAGACCACAGAATATCATGGTTTGTACACACAATGTGTTAACAATGTACATATAAACTTTAATATTTTGTTAAAGGTAAATCAGATTATACTACTTATGTTTTGTGAAAATAATGTGGTATTGAGTTCCTAGCCAAAAATAATAAACTGATCTTTTATTTAGTTCTTAAGTAAAATGTGAAAACACAAAGCCATAGTCCTACATAATATGAATTGTTCTTAGGATGACTTAGTACTCTAAATCACACATTAAGTCATGTTGTAATGGGAACAGTTTAAAATCTACTAGATAATGGTTTCAGTTCTCTTCACACTAAATCTTTGTGAACTTTATAGGATACAAATGCTGAAAGAAGTTGCTTTGCATAAAGGTACTGCTGAAACTTTTTTTTTTTTTTCCTATTGAGACAGGGTCTTACTTTTTGTAGTTCAGGCTGGCCCCAAACTCACAACAGTCCTCTTGCTTCTACCTCCCACGTGAGTGCTCGGATTACAAACATGAGCCTCCACACCTGGCAGTGTGGTATGTGGTACCGGGATTGAACTCAGGACCTTGTGCCTGTCAGGTAGACGCTGGAACCACTGAGCTAAATATTTTTAACAAATAGAAACTTTCTTGAGTAAACATGTAATGAATAGCATTTTCTTAGAATAAAAACAATATGTCCTGTCTATATGAGGAAATAAACATCATGAATTAAGTATACATTTTAGTTCTTACTTAAAATACTATTGCAGTACAAGAAAATTCACATTACACTCTATTGTTGTGATATCAAGAGGGACCTTTTGCTTTGGTAATTAATTTCTGTTGTCTTTTCCTCAGGTTGTAGATATATAAACACCAAAATTCCATTTTCTTCAGTCAGATATATGAATAAAATTTTAAGTATGCATATAAAAGATTCCAATTGAGAAATATTTCTGTATTAGATATTAGTGTTAGTGAACAATATTGAAATCTGTCAAGTCAATTTTTGTCCAATAAGCAGAAGATAATATTAGAGATAAAAGGAAAGTAGAAAATTTTAAAACATTATAATAGTTTTGAAATTTCCAATTATATTTGTAAAGACCAATTTATATTTTTATTTTTTAAAATAGAATTATTTAAAGTTCAGTTAAAAAGAGTATGCATGCAATTTTTGTAAGTTTCAGTTTTGTTTTTAGTTGAAAAAATAGATTATGTGCTCAGTCTTCATGGTCAGAGTCAGTGAGTTCTGATCAAAACAAACTGATATATGTGTAGAAGACTCTACAGAATCTCTAGCAGTAATTGTTATTTAGATTTGAGAAAAGGATATAGACCTGCTTTTCACTGTCAACACTATGCAAACATTGTGCTACAGAATATTTTTGTCCTAAATGCATAATATAAAAAGCTACCCTGAGTTATTTCATCTTCAGATGCCTAAATGAAAACTGTACTCTGAAAGGTTGTAGTCTACTTCAAAAAGAATAATCATCAGCTACTAGCAAAATATACCATCCACCTCTCTAAACAGTAATAACTGCAGTAATGCTTGTGATACAAAAGTAAATTTTAAAAATGTATTTTAAGCTTTCCTTACATGAGTTATCTCTGAAGTAGAATAAAATTAGCCTTTTCAAAATCCTATATTTTTGTATTGACATAAACATAATAGCCACAAAATTGAGGTACACTTAATTTTATTTCAGAGTGATCAAACAATGATTATAAAATATTCAAGACTACAATATATATATTTCAAAATAATACAGTGTTACATCTATGTTTATAGAAGCATCATATATAATAGTTACATCTTGGAGGAAGCCTATATGTCAGACATATATTAAATGAATTAATTTTTAAAAAGTGATATTTTAAAATGTGATATATCCAGTATTGTACAAAGATATAATAATGAAAGTCATACTGCTATAAAGAATGAGAAACTTGAGTTATTTGTACAAAAATGGGTATGTTTTGAGGCCATTTTGTCAGGTAAAATAAATCAGACCCACAAGCTTAAAAATCTCATATGAAGGGCCAGGGAGTTAGCTCAGTGGTTCTGGTGCCTGTCTTGCAAGCACAAGGGCCCAGGTTCAATCCCCTGTAACCACATACAATACTGGGAGTGGAGACTCACATCCAGCAGCAACCAGTACCACATACCACAGTGCGGGGTGTGGTGGCTCATGCCTGTAATCCCAGCACTCAGGAGGCAGAGGCAGGAGGATTGCTGTGATGTGAGTTGGAGGCTGAGCTCAAGGCCAGCCTGGACTACAAAGCGAGACCCTGTCTCAAAAAACCTAAAAAAAAAAAAAAAAAACTTATATGAGAACTCAAATTATAATTGAATAGCAAAATAAAAGGCAAAAAATAGGATATACAGTAATGGATCTTTTTCAACCAAAAATTCAACAGCTGGAGGGGTAAAAAAGGGAATAGGAATAACAAAGGAATTAATGTGCTATATAAATGAACCAACTCCACTCAAAAAAAACCATTGCATACTAAAATCATATACTAATAAAAACAAAAATAAATACGTTTTTCAAAAGAGAATATATATATATATATATATATATATATATATATATATATATATATATATGTCACAGAGAAATGAAATATGTTTGGGGTTATAATAAATAGGGACACAAAACTTGAACAACAGAAAGATACTTAAACTGTTATCTGTGATGAATATCTGCCCCTGTGGGATGCTCATGTTGAAATGGACCTATATCAGTGTGGTGCGCTTTGTTGAATTAGACAAGAGCTCACCACCTATACAATCTATAGTACTGAATGAGCTCTGCCTAGGACCAATGCATAAACTGGAAGCAGAATGATGCCAAAAATGATATAACAACTTGCAAAATGTGTCTCAAACTAAAAGAAAATAAACAAATAAATGAAGGATCCACATAAAGACACTGTGCTAAATTCCAAGTACTCAAAACTAAAAGAAACATTTGTTGATTTCTTCTGCCAATTCTTGTGCTATAGAGGTCTTGTTCAGGAAGTCTTTCCCTAAGCCTATATCTTCAAAAGTTTTACCTAACATGTTTTGCAACCAGTTTATTGTGACTGTTTTAATATTTATGGCTCTAATCCACTTTATTTTAGCTTGGGACATGGTGAAAAAGTGAGGTCTAGCTTTAGTCTTTGGCAAGTTAAAGCCCAGTTTTTTCCAACACCATTTGTTAAAGAGGCTGTTTCCTCTACTAAGAATTTTTGGCTTGCTTTCTATTTAAAAGCTTCTGCACAGGAAAGGAAACTACTAACAGAGTGAAAAGGCAATCAATATTATGGGGAAGAATCTTTACCAGCCATTTCTCAGACAAAAGGCTACTATCTAGAATATATAAAGAGCTTAAAAAAATCAGCACACTCAAATTTAAAGACCCACTTCAAGAATGGGAATCCAAAATAAACAGATACTTTTCAGAGGAAGAAGTAAGAGCAGCTTAAAAGTATATGAAGAAACGCTCAGCATTACTGGTCATTCCGGAGATGTAGATGAAAACAACACTGAGATTTCATCTCATCCACAAAGAATGCTTGCTGTCAGAATTAGTGAGCAACAAATATTGGTGAGAAATTGGAGAAAAAGGAATCCTTCTCCACTGAGTGTAAACTTGTACAACCTCTGTGGAAATCAACGTGGCGATTTCTCAAAAAGCTAAGACTGGAGGTCCCATTTGATTGGCCATTGCTCTGCTAGGTATATACACAAAAGAATTAAAAGATTCATATCACAACGACATATGTGAGCCCATGTTTACAGCGGATCAATTTGTGGTTGCTAAATCTTGGCAACAACCAAAATGTTCATCAACAGGAGACTGGCAAAAGAAGATGTGGTTCTTTAATAGAAAGAACTATTATTCTGACATTAAAAATGATAAGACTGAGTCATTCATACTCAAATGAATGTACCTTCAAGACATCTCCATAAGTGAAATAAATAGGCCACAGATGTGTAAACATCATATCGTTTCTCCAGTAGGAGAAAATGAAGATGTAAATGACCTCTAGTATTTATAGCTGATATTGTGAAATAGGAAATATTTAAAAGGAAATAGAGTTTATGGGTAAAAAATGAGGAGAAAAATAATGTCATAGTAATTTTTTAAAAAGGAAACAAAGGTTTTGCATATAAGGAGGGAGTTGTAGGGTGAGTGTGGGAATAAAAAAATGAGCATCAAGTCATGTAATATTCTGATACAAATTTTCAATGTTGAATGTGATGCTGATGTATATTCATGATATACCAATAAAGATATGAATAAAAAAGAAATGAAAAAGACGAGTGGCTTAAAAAAATAAAGTAATTAACTAGAAGATAATTTGAAAATAATGTGTCATAGAAATTAATCTCTCCTGTTCTAGGCTTTTGGGAGAAATAAATTAGAAATTGCCTTTAATGTAATTTTATGACAACTAACCAGGCAGGTGAACTTTATTTAAACTAATCTGTCTTTTTAAAACTAAAAAAAGTAGGATATATTGTATTATATTTTCCTTAGGTCTCAATGAAGAAAAAAAATTATCCTACATTGAGAATTGAACACAAAACTCATCGATGTAGCAGAATCATGGAAAATAATTTAAAATTATGTGTCACAAAATATTAAAAGAGACATGTCTTGATAAACTTCAGCATGAAAAAAGAAATAACAAAGATATGATTACATAGCATAATTATTACATATTTCCATAGTTTGAATAATGACCTTCTTATATGTTGATTTTCAATTTCTGTGGTTTGCAAACACTAGCATATTATGTGGTATGGTAAAGGAAATCTCACAGAAGTGACTAAGTTGGTTGAGAATATCATCCTTGACTTATATATACAAAATAAAAACAATAACATTACAGCCAAGATATAAGAAGCCAGGACCAAAAGAGATTCCAGAACCTGGAATCAAATATCCACAGGCCAAAGAGGCCAAACCCTGGAAAAGATAACAGTCATCCTGAGAACAATCAGAATGAACTTC
This sequence comes from Petromus typicus, assembly GCA_004026965.1. Lineage (NCBI taxonomy): Eukaryota > Metazoa > Chordata > Mammalia > Rodentia > Petromuridae > Petromus > Petromus typicus. The sequence goes on from PVIR01002690.1 coordinate 33,636, forward strand.
TGAGACAACAACTCAACTTTGGAAATCACATTTTTTTATCTCCATAACTCAGATAATTTTAATTATAAATGACTAAGTTATGATCATTTATTAAATAACTAATAAAAATTAATATACATTAAAGTATGAAATAACATTTAATTATCTTAGGGTATTAGAAAAAAATAGAAACTTTTTAGGAGATATGTCAGAGAGGGAGGTAATAAACATGCAC
>PVIR01002690.1:33949-98881 GCA_004026965.1 Petromus typicus
GAATTTTCTAGACTTAATAATATAGAATTATCACACTTAAGCAATACTCAGTTACTTCTGACTTCTGTAGAACAAAAATATTTCACACAAATACATCATGATGAAACTGAAAATTGATAAAGACAACTAGAAGGTATAAGTAGATACCAGGAGATACTTGAAGCCCATTCATGACTGATCCCTGTTGAAACTTTATGAAGTTTTAGGAACACATCTTTCTCTGGAAGTGCAGTGTTTTTGAGGTAAATAACAAAATGTCTTGAATGTTTACTGCAAATTGGAAGAAGAGTTTCAAGCAGAGCTTATTCTATTTTGTCCTGCTATAAAAAATACCTGAGAGTAATTTAAAGAAGTAGATATTTATTTCCTACAATATGGAGGCCTTGAAGTCCAGGGCTAAAGGTGTACATCTCAAAAGTGATTTCTCCTGTTTTCATCATGTGTTGGGCAGGCAGAGGCAAAGAGGTATATGTACCTGCCTCAAAGCTTGTCTCATCCCATGACCCTCTAGGCTGGTCCTCTTTGTCATCCCTGTGAAGCAAAATGCCTTCCCAGCCAGGAGAAGTCTACATCGCAGTTTCATTACTTCTCTGGGTGTCTTCTTTGCAGCCTGTCTCAGCAAACTGTCTTTATACCACTTTTGCACACCTACGATTGTCCCTGTGCAAAGGCTTGTCTTTTGGTATAAGTGTGCCTAGAGTGCAAAAGCTACTGACCATTTTTATATCTTTATTTTCATTATATAAATTTGTCATTCTGTTCCGGTATATGTCTATTAAATTATAGGCCAGATACTAGAAAACATACCCACAAGTAGAATTTTTGCTGTAGTGTTTCTGGTGGTGAGTAAACACATGGTAGAGCAAATGTCTTCGTTTGGCTTTCCTGTCAGACAAGGTGGCTTTATACCCAGTGTAGTATAATTTAAATAATTCTTCTTAATACTAGAATAAATTTATAGTTTCTTTCGAAGGTAATATTGACCAGAAACAATAGACACTGCACACATTCTGTGGTTTCTGTGTAAATGCCAATGGAAATCTTGCCTATCATATTTTTCTTTAACTCTTAACATAAATCACTCGTCATCTTATCAAAAAATATTTCATTGCTAGTCATTTTCTCAGTATTCATCAAACATAACTGAAATCCAGTAACACAATTTATATTTTCTGCAATTTTCAAAAACTTGTTTTTGTGACACTGAAAATTTATAGACTATTTGTGTTTAATTTCTATGTTTTCTTAGAATCTCACTGCATCTCTGCCATATATACAAAACACATATTTTCTTTTAAAATTCCAATCTAGAAAGAGTTCTAGTCTAGCTCAATGTGCCCTTTTGTGGATGACTATTCGAGCTAATAAATACCATATATGTATAAAAGCTGTTGAGAAAACAAAATTCACAAGAGTAACAACAAAACTCTACATATTTTTCTTATATGAGTCCATGAATTCAAATTTTTTTCCTTGGAATGATAGATATAAGGATGCCTTATATATGTAAAATTTTGGCTTATTCAAACATCATCAAAATTGACATATTATTTTAAGAAATACTGATTTTTCATTCAATAAAAATAAGCACTTAGACCAGATATTTAGCTCAGTGGTTCTGGTGCCTGCCTTGCAAGTGCAAGGACCTGGGTTCAGTCCCTGGTAAACATATACAACAATGGTAAGCATGGAGACTCATGACCACCAGTAATCAGAACCACATATCACAGTGCCGGGCATGGTGGCTCACACCTGTAATCCCAGCATTTGGGAGGCAGAGGCAGGAGGATTTCTGTGAGTTCTAGGCTAAGCTCAGGGACAGCTTGAACTACAAAACCAAGACCCTGTCTCAAAAAAAAAACAAAAACAAAAACAAAAAAGCACTTATAATATATGCTTCTTTCTTTCGATAAGAAATCATTTTTCTATACATAATAATTATAAACGCTTAAATTCTGTCATCAGGTAAATATTAAATTAAAATATTATACTTCAAGATATAATGCACTGATGTTCATATACACAGAAATAAATGACCTTCTTGCAAAAATGGAGAACACATATAAAAAAATAATTTTTAAATTTTGATGAGGTATACATTCAACAAGAAGACTATCTAGATAATAGAGAGGTATGATGTGACTACATCTAATGAATGAAACCTTCCTGTTCTGATTTCCCTTTGAGGAAATTCAAAGCCTTGATGTATGGTCCTCTCTAGAGAAAAATATGAATTCCTAATTTGACTAATATCTGTGTAACTACTTGCTACCAGAAAATATCATAACCTATGCTTCCACACATATATCCTGTTGTACTTGACTACACTGACATGGTTGAAAACAGCTACATTTAAAATCATTCCTACTTTCTAGATTTTAAGTACTTTGAATTTTAAGGAAATCATCTTTGCAGTAAGAACACCTACTTTCCCCTCACTCTTAGCATCTAAAATTTGTAAGCAAAATGGACATAAGAAGTCTTTTAATTTCTGCCTTGATTGATGAAGATTTAGTTTTTGTCTTTTAAAAACTGGTGAGTAGTTTATTTCTTCCATTTGAATACAAAGCAATAGTTTTACTGTGCAGCAATTATTCATGCCACCTATGTATCACATAATGAAAATTAACATTTAATTTTAACACAGAGAGAATGTTACTGTGATTATTTATTGCTTTAACTGCCAATTTTCCTTCCTTTTGTAAGAAATTCTTTTTCCTGCTTATCCACATCAAGTGGAAAGTCCCAGTGACTGTTTTTACCCCACTTTTCTACATAGAATAGTGGAATGAAGAGTAACCTTTTGAATAACTTAGTGCTTTATTACTACTACTATTGTAGAGAAGAAAATGGACATAGAGAATGTAAGAGAATTGTATGAATTCAATTTTTTTCTAAAGTTGGTATTATTGGTATATTTTATATACGTATTATGATCACAATTAATACTGAGAATTATACCAGAAATATACCAGTATGACAAGACTTAATTCTCATTTTCCCATTACCATGCTCTCTCTATTACATCCCATCACCTATATATACAAGGTCTTGTTTTGTTTTATTTTGTTTGTGTTTGTTTGTTTGTTTTATTTTTGTTGTTGTTGTTTTTACCAGCCAATTTTTTCGCAGAGATAAGGAAAGAACATAAGTTCAATTTTTGACTGAATTGGACAAGCTCACTATACTAGCTTCACTTATTATCCTCTGAGTGTTCTTCCAGAAAAAGAAATCCTCTACTGAACCAGTGCATCAGCTTTTTAAATATCTTTAATAAGAAGCATTAAAAATTATCGCAGCTGATATCTAGATCTTGAGGTTAAGAAGTGAGTTACTGTTGAAACATTGATGATTACTTGTGTAAATAAACTGGAACGCACCAAGTGTATGATTTTGCTCTTGTATTATGAGACTGCTTGTACCCATCCATAGGTATTCCTACTGGCAAATTTATAAATAAAATATACATAGTTTTGAAGCAAACTGGTCACTTCACAATAAGAAAATTAAATCTTCAACTATTTGCATTAATATGCCTCTGTTTTCAATCTATCATCAATTTCTAAGACTGAAAATCTATTTAGTTAGAGAACAGTTTCACATTATCTTGTGTAATGGTATGGTTTTTCGAGTTTTCAAAACTGGATGGGAAAAATAGATTCAGGGTAAGCATTTAACTGTGGAGTATTTTCATATTTAATTCAGTAGTCCTGCAGTGAGATCACTACCTGATCACAAAAGAAGCTTCCCCATCTGTATGCCATGTCTTTTTCATAGATGAGAAAAATCTCCCTTTAATGTGAAGACATGGATAGAACTGACTGGGTTTTGTATTTATCTGTCCTCTAAATTCAGAAATCAAACTGGGATTATCAAGTAATTTCACTAAGGCTGTTGAAAATGCTATTGGATATCACAAAGTGTAGTCAGCAGTGGCTTGCTTTGAGATTAATGCATCTGCAAGCTAGCTGTTAACACTTTTGTGCTCTCTTTCTGATCTCTTGAGAAAGCCAGACTTATTTATTTCCCCATTTTAAATTCAAAGCGGTCATTTGTTCTGAATTAGAGATGAATATTGATCCTTAAATTTAAGAAAAGAATCCACTGCCTGGAACTTGGTTTTCCTACCGTGACTCGTAAGTGTGGAAATATAGTTTAGCCAAGCAGAAAATCTCTTTACGGAAACAATTCTGCTCTAGGTGTTCATCTCTTATGTTGGTCTTTGCAAATTGCTCTTAGCATATTAGTGGTAACTGAGGTTTTCTTCCTTTTATTTCTTGTCCTTCACAGGAGTTCTATTTTTTTTTTTCTTGTAGAGTTAAACATGCCTAATCACTAACACCTCTTTCTTATCTGCAAGATAAGGCTATTTTGTTGATGACATAGTCACATCATTTGATTCTTTAAGGAAGTAATGCTGGGCTGCATCTCATCACCTGTCTCTGCTGTAAGAGTTAACGTGAACCCTCAGGTCTCATTAAGGAAAACTGTGTGGAAGAGCAGAGTGAGCCCTGCAGGGTGTGTCTTGCTCTGTTTCAGGATTTACATTAGTGCAGAACATGGCAGTAGAGTTATAAATAAACCAGTGCTTATGACTCATTCTGCAGATGAATAGAGCACAAGACACAGTCATTTTTTAGTTCAATTAAAATATTATTCTAAATTTTGATTCAGCTGTTCTGAGGCTTTTAAATATGACTTTAAATTCTGATTTTTTTATATTTCCCTTTATTTTCATTTCTCAAGATGTCTGTCAAAATTCTGAATAATGAGTCACATCATTCTGTCACATTTTAGAAGTGCATCTCTGCACTTCTGGCCCCTGCCAATGTTTACTACCATCTGATAATTATTTATAAATATCTTTGATGGCCCATTACATGCCATGTTCTATGTTATGCAGCAAAAAAAGGTGACATGTTCACCTAATATAGTTGGAAAAATTTGTTATATGAATCATGGATGCTCAATGCATTAAATATGTAAATTACCCCAAGGAGGCCCTAGATTTCCCAAATACTGTAGAGTGACCTGTAAAAATTCTTCAAGTTTTGTTTTAGATATAGCGAAGTAAGCCTTTGGCATAAGTATTGATATCAGTGCTATGGATAATAAATCAGGTAGTTCCAGTATCACTCTGTGAAAGCCACTGCTCTAATACTTTATAAAATTTGCACATTTTGGGGAATGATAATTATACAAACACTTCCATAATAGTGAAATTACACTGTAAGTGTGCAATTCAGGACTTTAAATGCTGAATTAATGTTATGTTCTATGAAACAATGCAGAAAAAACTATCAATAAAATAACTAAATTTATATATATAATTTATAAAAATAAACTGACTATCCAAAATATGTGTACAATAGTATGAAGCAAGTAATGGAATGATGAGTAAATAATTAAAAGTCTATTATATTCATTAAATAACTTACTTTTATAGCTTCAGAAGCAGGATAGACAAAAATTAGGTTAGTACTTACCACTGGAAGAACAAATATAGAAAATATTCTTTAATTCCAACTGTAAGTACTAAATTTCTGTAGCTAGATAGTAGCTTCCTGTGTGTTAATGACAATATTTGTTACATATTATTTATGATTGAAATATGTCATGTCCAAACTTTAATGAGATATAGCTGATGTATTAAAAGATTGTATATGTGAGAATGTAAGCTTTTACATTAAAAGTCTACAGCAAAAGTTTTTCAGTTCTTAGTAGATATTCTCTCCCAAATTCTATTAAAAAATTGGGGATCCTTTCATTCTATGTCCTTGTCATTCTGGTTACAAAGACTCCAAAATTCCAGGCTCCAGTTTTCTGAATTCTCCATTTTTAATCATAAAGGTGGGTTTAGCTCTGACTGTGGCCATTTGATTTATATTTACACTAGAGAATATTTCAGCCTCATCAAATGTACAATACTCTTGTCATGAGACATGATCTTTCTGTCTGTCTTACGCAGGTGTGCATCCCCTACCACCACACACACATGTTTAAAAAAATTAAGACCACTGAGGAAATTGAATTACAAGTGGACAAATTGAGTTTGGGATAGTAAACATTTCAAAGCATGACTTTTCCTGCTCTGTGAAAAATATTATTTTGTAAATTGGAGTTGAACTCAGAAATTCACTCATTATAGATAAAAGTGTACATTGTGTGTGTGTGTGTGTGTGTGTGTGTGTGTGTGTGTGTGTGTGTGTGAAAGGGATGTTTTGGAAAAGAGATATTTTTATTGTTTTTCCCAGTACCTAGTGCACATGTCTGCATATGGTAAGATCTGCCAGCTAATGGAGGGGTCACATGATATAACTGGCAAACTCTGCCATTCAGCTCCCGACCTGCCTTGCTATCCATGTCCCTGTGCACAAGTCCATTACTTAAGTCTCTGAATAAAAAGACTGTAAGAGGTGAGAAAAACATTGCACATCACAATTAATGCAGAAAAGACAGAAGAGCTGCATGAATAAAATTTCCTAAGTTCCAAAGAAAATGGACTGCTTTAAATACTGCTCAAAACTCTTAAGATGCAAATTTTATGTATATGGGGGGGTGGTAGGGTGGGTAAGGCTATGGGGAAAATTGAGAATTAAGTTGTGTCTTATACTGGTACAAATCCCCATTATGGAGTGCAATCATGATGTATATATGTAATGTACCAATAAAGATTAAAAATTAAAAAAAGATGCTCTACTGTTGAAGCTTAAAATAAGAGATGTGTATAGTATTCAAAAACTGTGAATTAAGAAGGGTGTACTCCATATATATGAAGCAGGCTGTCATAATTATATTTGTGTGTTTTGGATATAAGTTCCTTCTGAGCAGTAATCATATGGAAACAGGTGGCTCTGGCTGTTTTCCTGATTCTTAGAACCTCAACTCTGTCTCTGAGTGCCACAGCCCACTGAACAGCAACCACTCGTTTTATTTTCTGTCACTCTATTGCTTCTGTGGCTCTCAGGATTTTCTTTTCTTTTCTTTTCTTTCTTTCTTTCTTTCTTTCTTTCTTTCTTTCTTTCTTTCTTTCTTTCTTTCTTTCTTTCTTTCTTTTTTTCATCTTCCTTTCTCTGTAGCTGTTTGTATTCATCATAAACTCATGCACAACTACTTTGTATAAGATAAGTAAATTGTTCTTACTAGATTAAGGCTGACATGGATTTGCTTTGCCTTCTGTTGCCCTCTTTTGCCTAAAGCCCACCTATGCAGATTCATCCTCACTGGGAGGTGGCAGAAACACTGTCAATTTACATCATATCAGGTGAATTCCTGTCTGATGCAGCTTTTCAAACACACTGATGCTCTGTGCATTGTTAAACCACTTGTCCTTCATTAGAAAATTAACTTAATCTAATTTGGAATTTAAATCACATTTCTACCAATCCCCTATTTTTGAATTTGTTTTTTTTGTAGTTGCTTGAAAGGATTAATAATGAGATTTCATCCACAGGAAATACATTTCCCTAGATAATTCTTACAAGTATGTGAAAAATATATGAAATGTCAGCTGAATTTTAAGGTGTTTTGAAGAAAGAAAAACTACATATTCTCATCCAACAGGGATATGTTACTAATATATGAAGAAAAAAAAAGTTTGGCTACAGAACTTAGGAATGTATTTTGGTACAATTTGAGAGTATTGAGAATATTGAATAGGAAGTGCATAAATTGAGTTTTGGATGATGTACTTACATTTCAAAGTATGACTTTTCCTGTTTTTTAGAAAATGCCATTTTAGGAACTGAATTTCAACTCAAAAGTTCAGCTTATTAAAGTCTAGCTCACTGTTCAAAATACTTTGAAATGATATAACATTTCTGTATTGTGTGTATCACAATTCAAAATAACAAGGAAAACATTAAATTTGAAACTACCACATCCCATGGCCTTTTACTAGCTAATGTATTTACTGGATCTTGTTTCTTTTGTCTGTTAACTCACTGAAGAACACTCAAATTATATTTAAATTATCTCCAGTACTTTTGTAAGTTGTAGTAATCTCATGCTGCATTGTGATGAGGCCCCATAACATGGAACATAGCCTGTGATAACCTCAACTCTAACTAAAGTTTTGAGGAAAACATGAAACACACATGTTTTCTATGACATCAAAAGCAAGCCTACTTTATCTGAGACCTCAGAATATATGATGTTGGCCCCACCAAAAATTAAAAACAAAATTAAAATTAAAAGTCAATGGCTAAATTTACTCAAGAATTGTATATTTATTGGTGCATTTCACCTAACTTCTGTGCCCTATAACAAAATATAAAAGGTTGTGAATTATATCAGTTTTAATAGTATCACTGGCATATGATTTATGATATTCTTTCATTTTCATCAAATTAAATCTGAAACACCAATAAGATGGGTCTGCCCTAATATTAATAGTCTCCCTAGGTCAAAGATATGAAACTTTCTATTTTAATAAATATGAAATTAATAATTGATGCACACTGGGAGAAAATATTTTAGAATGTAACAATTATATAAATGAATAAACTGAGCATAGAATTCTACATTTTACGGTTGAATTTATTGTCCTCAATAAAGTTACTCAGTATGTATTGATTTCTTTACTTTTTATTCTCTATTTTCTTCCAAACATCTTTGTGTCACTTAACTTTGATTAACTAATTTTTCTTGAGTTTTATAGACATGGTAAGTGTTTATTTTTTAAATCTTTATTGGTACATTATGACTACACATCATCACATTCAACACTAAGAATTTGTACCAGAATATGACATAATTTAATTCTCATTTTTCCCGTTACCCCCTGCCCTACAACCCCCACCCCTGTATACATAAACTTTGTTTCCTTTTTTCTTTATTACTATCACATTCTTTTTCTCCTCATTATTTACCCCTACACCCTATTTTCTTTTAAGTATTTTCTATTTCACAGTGTCAACTATACATACTACAACTTATTTACTTACTAATCTTATTTGTTATCAAAACATGTAGGAGGTTATTAAAGAACAATTCAAGGGCAAATAGAATTCAAATTTGGATGCAAATTCTATTCTGTGTATAAGAGCTATTTTCTTTACCAGTAAAGTCTTTAGATTAATAAACTGCCATTTCTAGATTTAAATTGGTATCACTATCTAGGAATAATGGAAATTAATTTGCTGATTGTAAAGATTTATTGACAACATATTATTATGAGTTTTGTGAGCAAGAGTGTCTACGTGTTATTTCTTTAATATATTTTATTTTATTTTAGTTTTATTTATTTATTTATTTATTCATTTATTTATTTATTTATTTTGAGACAGGGTCTTGCTTTGTAGTTCAGGCTGGCCCTGAGCTCAGCCTCTAACTCACATCACAGCAATCCTCCTGCCTCTGCCTCCTGAGTGCTGGGATTACAGGCATGAGCCACCACGCCCAGCACTGAGGTATGTGGTACTGATTGCTGCTGGCACCCAGTATTGTATGTGGTTACCGGGGAATCAAACCCGGGCCCTTGCACTTGCAAGACAGGTGCTGGAACCACTGAGCTAACTCCCCGGCCCATCTTCAATATATTTTAGCAGTCCACATTTTTGCATGTTTCATTTTATTTATTTTTAATTGAAATATTTATTGGTACATTACATATACACATCATAATTGCACTCCACAATGGGTATTTGTACCAGTATAAGACACAACTTAATTCTTGTTTTTTCCCATAGCCCTACCCACCCTACCACCACCCTATATACATACAATTTGTTTCCTTTCTTTTTTTGTTATAATTTCATTATTTTCCCCCTTCACCCTATTACACTTTATCTTCTGTTTCACAATATATAACATACAATTCTAGAAGTCATTTACATCTTTATTTTCTCATATCAGAGAAAAGATGTGATATTTACCTATCTGTGACCTATTTATTTCATTTATGAGGATATCCTCAAGGTGTGTCCATTTAAGTATAAATGATTCAAACTTATCATTTTTTATGGCAGAGTAAAACTAATTCTCTCTCTTTGCTTGGGACAAAGTATGCCACATGTTATTATTTCCATGTACTTATCTGTATTCAAAACAGATATAAAATATTTAAAAGCTTTATAGGCAATAATTCTACTGTTATCATGTGTGTACAGTGGGTTGATTCATCTTTATGCAGCAATATTTAAGAAATGGAAACATTTTAGTTTAAATTTTCAGAGTTAAATAAAGAGATACTGATTTTTAGAGATTTAGGAAACCTACCATCTACTTCCCAATATCTAAGCACACCAAATGTCACATAATCATGATCAAAATATTAGTTTCATGTTTGTTAAAAGCTGCACCGTGCATGTTGCCTTAAGATTCTAGAAATAAGGGTGATAATAAAAAATGATTGCTAACTGAGATCCGGGTTATTCATAGCCACAGGGATAGTCAGAATGGGACGTGTCATCCTGCTGAGGCCACGAGTTTCATTATGAAAAACAGAATTATTTTTCTGGTTTGGTTCCCTAGTCTGAAAAAGAAGAATCCAAACACATTACATCATAAACAAACATTTCCTTTTTCTCATGTGATCAGAAACACATTAGGCCTGCAGGAATGTGAGACAAATTCTAAATGAAAAGAGTTTAAGACTTTGTAGTTCACTTGCTATAGTGTAGTATGTTTTCAGTCTTCTGAAGAAAGACACTCACTTGAACTGCCAAGCAGCTAACACAAGGTGACCATATTTATTTTCAGTTTGAAAACTGAACAGTTTAAATCGAATACTTTACCCAAAATAAAAAGATAAATTACCTACATTTTGATGTTATTGTGAAAATTAAATTGTCTTGTTAACAAATAATTATTATTTAAGTTTTACTTTAGGAAATAGCAAATATATTTGAGGCAGTATGGTGCTGGGATTCAACAGAATGGGGACAGAACTTGAAAGGACTTTTAAAAATAGATTTTTCTCTTTTCTTTCCATCGACTCATATGTAAATGAAAAGACATTGTTTTTTATTAATTTTTATCTTTATTGGTACATTATAAATACACATCATAATCTCACTCAACATTGAGAATTTGTACCAGAATATGACATGACTTGATTATCATTTTTCCCCTCTTCCCCCTACCCTGCAATGAAAAGACATTCTTTCAAATGTAAAGAAATTGATGAAGAGTTTTTAAAAATTCAAAGCCATTAAAACTGGGATATGACATATAATAATTAAATAGAAGCAAGTTTTTCTGTGAAAATCTTTAGAGAAGTCTTTAGAGACACATATAATTTGATTTTTCTTCAACAACTATTCTCATATATTCTTAAATCAACTATGCAGCATTCTTGCTCTGGGAATGTGAGGTAAATGAGTGAAATAAGCAGAATATTTCAGTAGTGGAGAAACTCAGATGTCAATGATTTATAATTAATTGTTAGCTGTCATTAATACTAATGAAAATAGAATTTTCATTCCATTTTTCATGTAAACAGTCAAAAATCACACTCACTTTAATAAACAATTGATTTTATTTTCTTTAGATATTAGGAGACTACACAGATGCACATATATTATCTAAAGAACAAAGTAAGAATAAAATGAAACCCAGATCCTCTTTATTTGCTTTTGGTAAGAAATAGATAGTTTTTGAAAAAAAAAAAAAAAAAAGATATCTTATCGACCTATCATTCAGGTTGAGAAAATGTATGTTAGAACTGGCTTCAAGAAGATAATAGAAATGAGAGGCCTGCTTTACCTAGAGAAGTAAGATTTATAAGCTGAAATGGGACCATTGTAGATGACAAACAGCATGCTCTGTTCCAAAACATACAGCTACAGCTGCAGAAAATAAGTGGTTGTAAAATAGTAGCAATATAGTTCTGGTCCTTACTAGCTTGTTAAAATCCACACATATTTTGTTTGTATTTAATACCCTGTATTTTTCCTGTTTCCAAATTTGTAAGTATAGAAAATGTATTACATTATATATTTTTTCTAACATTACACCTTTCCTCCTAAATAAATGTTTGAAAGTTGCACAGATGTTATCAATTTTAAAATGTTTTAATTTCTGCTTTTATTAGGTTATTTGTAGGGTCACTAGATAAGTAGAAGTGATCCTGAGACAGTAATGGAGAAGTCTGCACTAGGCTCCAATCTCCTGCCCAGTGTACAAATGCAGGCCTGAGGAAAAAACAGAATACAGATCTGAGAGAGAATGTGGGGATCCAGGCCAGCCAATGCTGCTGCAGCTGACAAGGCACTGGTCACATCAAATCACTGACTTTTATTGGGATAAAGGTGAGCTATATGGGAAGGTGAGACTACAAGAAAAGATATGCAGTCATGCAATTTCTGTGGAAATTAATGTAAGCAAGACTCATGAGGACATGATGAAACATTCTCAGATTAGAACAGAATAGACAAAATATGTGGATGTATTAAACCACAGTCCATGTGACTAAGAAGGTTTTAAGTGTCAGAATGGAATTTGGGTGCCAGTTGTCTGACATTAGCAGGTAAGGTTCGACTGGACTTGCTTCTATAAACAAGCCAGTCATGGAGTTAACTCTTTACACCCTCCTTTCAGCATAATCAATATCGCAGTCTCCTACAGCTATACATATTAAGAAGTTTTGTTATGAAAACTATATCCCTTTCCCCACATATTTTTACTTCTAAACTTTTTTATTTCCATTCACCTGTAAAGGTGTTGAAAAGAGCATTTATTTCCATCTGTTTTAGTCTATTAATGACTCGAAATTCATTGTTTTAATAAGCTACAAGCCCCATAGAAAGCAGAAAAAATCAAATAATAGTGTTTTAAGATTTTAAAAAAACAATAAAAACAATTATTTAATTCATGAGATACTGAAGTCAATATGAGAAAATTCCAGAACTACTAGGCAGAGAAATAAATAAATAAGTAATAAATAAATGGCATTAACATCAATAGCTCCAAACTTTGAAGCTTAGCTATATCATATCTAAGTTGTTCAAGAGCAGAGACCATCCACCCCCTGGTGAATAAATTCAGGAGGACTCTTTGTAGGAATAGGTCTCATGTGAGTCCTAGAATCTGCATCTTCATTCCTTCACAACCCACACATTTCTCACTTGAGAAATTCCCACCACCCTCGACCTTTGTCCTCTATTCCAAGTGGAAAACCTCCTCCACAAACAGAGGTCGAGAGACTGTAATCAGTACTCAAGAAGACCATACCTCCATTCAGTTTCTACTTATTTGTATCACACTAATGATGCCCATCTATGCCTTGCTTAAGCTCTAATCTTTTTTGTAAGCCAGTGTGGATATTGCCTTCCCGAAGCTAAAGTTCTCCAAAGTTTCAGGAAAAGGTAGGTCTGTTTTGTGGTGTGTTATGTGATGTGTCAACCACAAATCAAAGCCTTGATTTTGGAAGGAAGATGAATGGAACAGATTGAGTGGTGCACTGTTATTATCTGTTAGCACATAAGCCAAACAAACTACCTGTAGAATAGTATTCGTATTTCCAATCTATTTTATTATAAGCATTGAACTTGTGTTTATTGGATTTTCTAAACTTGAATGTAAAATAAGATTTCATTGACAAAGCAATAGAAGCATCAGATCCAACTGGACTTTCTGATGGCTGCTGTTCAGTGAAACCTGATCTGCTTTGGGAAAGCCAATCATCATCAACCAGTCCCTGGGTAAAGGTAAGATCCAGTGCACATGCTGCATTTACAGGTCCTGGGAAGGGTTTAGATCCCACATCTTTTCATGGAAGTTGTAAAAAAAATATCTGAATAAGTGGAAAACCTCCTCAACAAACAGAAAATTGTCATTGAAATGCCAAAAGGAAGCACAAAGTTTTAATGATATATTACCCAGGATTTCTTGTATGTAATTTGATTAAACATTTTCAAAGTTCATATAGAGAATACAGAAGACCAGAAAATCTTTACAAAGTGAATAATGAGTGTAAATTTTTAATGCTGGACTACAAATTACAAAATCAGAAGATTAAAAAGAGGCAATATTACGATTAAAGGGAAGTTTAATTATCCAGGTAAATTAAATGGGCCAGCAGATTTTCCATCCACAAGAAAATAAATTATATAGTTACTTTGTAAAGTTTTGTATGTCAAAATAAATTTAGTGTAGAATAATAATGGAAGACAATAGAATTAAAATATTACTGGTATAAATAAAATGTTTTTTTTGGCACATTCTTCCACATACTGTTTTAGATACAATTGCAATTAAATCAACCAATTTTCCAATAGTTTTGATTTTACAAATAAGAAAACTATGTATGGAAAAGTTAAAACTTTTATTAGTCATTTTAAATCCATATCAGATACTCTATTTACAATACTTATTTTAATACATTGTAAAATAAGGAAAAATATCATGGCATTTCAATATTGGTGCTAGAGGGGAGAATGATATTGAGTATGAGGGGTTTTTGTTTGTTTGCTTTGCTTTTGTTTTTTAGATAGGGTCTAGTTTTGGTAGTTCAAGTTGGCCCTGAGCTCAGTTTTGAACTCACAGCAATCCTATTGCCTCTGCCTCCCAAGTTCTGGGATTAAGGGATGAACCACCATGCCCAGAACTGTAGTATGTGGTTCTGATTGTTGGTGGGCATTAGTCTCCATGCCCAGCGCCCGTCATTGTTGTATGTGGTTACTGAAGATTGAACCTGGGCCTTTGTGCTCGCCAAGCAGGCACCAGAACCACGGCCCTGGGCCGAGTATGAGGATTCTAAGAAACTAAATGTATTTATTTTTGCAAATCAAATTTAACATTCTTGGAAGTCACTTTTAAAATGATAGGAAATGTACTGTCAATGATTGGTCTGCAGAAACATTTTTCCTAAGGTGTTTAAAAGGATTATCATTGTATTAGTTTCAGTAAACGCATAGCATGTTATCACAAGGATTTTTAAAAATAGATAAGGATATATACCGAAAATGCTCAAAGTAAAATAGGGTGAAGGGGGAAAAATAATGAGATTATAACAAAAAAGAAAGAAAACAAATTTTATGTATATGGGGGGGTGTTAGGGAGGTTAGGGCTATGGGAAAAAATGAGAATTAAGTTGTGTCTTATACTGGTATAAATCCCCATTATGGAGTGTAATCATGATGTGTATATATAATGTACCAATAAAGATTTTTTAAAAATAGATAACGAATTTATCAACTCAGTTTCAATAGTAAAATGTTCAGAGATGTCTATCTATGCTGGGTTCTCTCATCAGGATCTAACAGGCCATAATCAAAATGATGTTTAATCTGTCTTTCCATCTGGAGTTTTGCCTCTTCCTCTGAGCTCACTCATGTTGTTGACAGACTTCACTTGATTGAACCTGAAGAACTTAGATGCCTTTGTCTTTGTTGGCCAGGGCGAGCGATTCTGAGCTTCTGAAGAGTGTCTTCATGTGCTAACCGTGGGTGCTCTGAATACCAGAATACCGGAGCATCACAATCTAATAACGTGAATGGAATTTTATGCTATTTCTACTTAGGTCAATACACTCAAAAAAGAGTCTGCAAAAGGTGGATTTCTGAGTAGTAGGAAGTTTAAAATCTTTGCACTAAAATTTAAAACTCATTTAAACTTAAGAAATGAAAAAATGTAAGATGACTTCTACCATTTTGTAACAGCAAAGCCATAATACCTCTTCTTTTTAGTTTCTGAAAGTAATCCAATCATAAATGAATTATTTTTCTAGTTTAGAACAACATACATCCAAAAATAGACTAAAAAATAGAGTCACTAAACTTAATAAATTAAAATGTTTTTCTAGGATAAAACACATCTAAAATAAAGTTGAAATGTATGTGATGGACCACAAGATCAAAGTATTATTGATGGATATGAGAGAGAAAAGCAAAGTTAATTAAATTAAACTAAATTAAATTAATGCAAAGATCTCCTGTAAGTTAACAAATAAAATAAGTTTAAAGTGGTAATGAATACTGTACTTCCACTGAAAAAAATAATTTATAGAACTGAAAGTGCAATGAAAGTGCAATAAAGTAATAAGTATATGTAAGATATCATATTATTTGATATAAGATAAATATAACTTAAAAGAATAAAGAAAAATTTTTGTCATATTTTCACTACAAGTTTTAGATGATCAAATATCCTTACACTTTCTTAGTAAATCTGTAAATTATAATATTATAGAAAAAAGTACTTGTTAATGATTAAAATGCATGTACTTATGGAACCAGAATTTTTCTCCTACAATTTTTTTCTCTACAGATATGAAAAAGTTATTCAACGATTATAGCTACAAATTAGTATTAAAATTTTAGTAACAATCTTGATAGCCTAATATAGAAAATAGTTAATCATACATTGATTGCATTATTTACATCTAGAAATACTTAAAATATTACAAAATAATTTATATCAAATATTCATCCACTTGGAAGGATGTTCTTGACATAATAAAGTCAAAATAATTAAGTTACTGTGTCTTATGTGCAATCCCAGTTTGAAAATAAAACATATAAAGAGAAAATCAAATCATGTATTTGTTTTTGAAAGGCATTAATTTTAAAATATAATTCCAAAATTAATATTTTTAAAAAATTTTTCTATGTGCAATAAAAATAAGTACTTTTCATCTTTTCAGAAGCATATTGCTACCATTTCAATGTCATGTATCTTTATGTCAATTGATCTGAATCTGGGAAACAACTTGCACTTTTTTTCTTTCCTAGAATTTAACATTCTTACTCCTGAACCACAACTACAAAAATATTTCTCTTTTGCCTTCTTTTCAAAGAACATCTGGCTGAACACAGTCTTAACTCTAAGTCAATCCCTAACCTCTATTTCTGCTCTTCCAAAGCTATATTATACTTTTGTTTGTTCATTTGTTTCTACCCAGCAGATATTGACTATTTCATAGAATAGCTTTTCAAAATGATAAGCCACGTATATTTGAGAAAGGGATTAGCTCTCCGTAGGCTGAAAAAGAAATTGTGCCACTGAAGTTGATAGTTGCTTTTAGGGTATATTTATTTGAGGACTCTGTGTAGGAAAGTTTGCTCTTGTAGGACAATGAGAAGAATCTTGAGTATTGCTACACATACACATATAAGAAAATGACTAATATTTAATAGTCTTTCTATCTATGCATACATAAATACACTATAGAAATGAAATGAATGATTTTAATTAAAATTAATTGAAAAAGAAATATTGAACAATAACATGAAGAGATTTAGGCCTGGGTGCTCATTTGCTTATTTGTGCTTTGCACTGTTAATTCTCCCCCCTGCCAAAATAAGTTCACACTGTTTTCTTAATCAATATTGAAACAAGGATGATATGATGTCCTAATAATTCTGAGGTCAGTGTTCTGAGTAGCCACTTATAGAAAACAATAAATCTCTGTGTTTTCAGTCTTCTGTATTTACATGAATTATGAAAACGTATTTTGGGGCACACACTGTACTTCCACTGACAACTATCTTCTTATTATTCTTCAGCTGTAACATATTATCACCAATATAAAAGTCAAATTTTTTTGTTGTTTATTTTATACTGTTTTATGTCATAGGCTGCCACAGGAAGTTCTATAGATGAGGAGGCTTAAGCAACATAAATTTATTTTCTCACAATTCTGAAGAATGGAAATCCTAAGATTAAGTTTCCCTCAGAATTTGGGTTAAGTTAAATCTTTCTTCTTGGATTGCAAACAGCTGTGTGAGCTCTCATAAGCATTTCCTAGTTGCCTGCACACACACACACACACACACACACATACACACACACACACACACACACACACACACACACACACACGTATCTCTTTGTGTCTGTGAGTAGTGAGAGACAGGAGATCAGACACAGAGAGACGGAGATCTCCTTTCTCTTCTCACAAACCACCCATTATTTTATGATACGACCTATTCTTTTGACCTCATTTAATTGTAATTCTAAAATCATTATTTCAAAGTCCATCCACATGGGAATTAAGTCATCAGCATGTTCATTCTGGTTGGGGACACGGTTAGGCCTAATTCAAGGAAAATTTGAAATATTCTTGATAATTATAATAGTTTTGAACTCCTGTCTCTATAGCAAAAAATTATGAAATATGTTTTGGGGAAAGATGACAACATTTGGCATAGGCTTTGTCATTAAAAATAATGTGCTTGGGGCCGGGGAGTTAGCTCAGTGGTTCCGGCGCCTGTCTCGCAAGCACAAGGGCCCAGGTTCGATTCCCCGGTAACCACATAACAATACTGGGTGTGGAGACCCACACCCAGCAGCAACCAGTACCACGTACCACAGTGCCGGGCGTGGTGGCTCACGCCTGTAATCCCAGCACTGGGGAGGCAGAGGCAGGAGGATTGTGATGTGAGTTTGAGGCTGAGCTCAGGGCCAGCCTGAACCACAAAAAAAAGCGAGACCCTGTCTCAAAAAACCTAAAAAAAAAAAAAAAAAATGTGCTTGTAAGTTTCTCAATTTCATTAGAAATTGTGATGGTAAATTTTAAATTCCAATTTGATTGGGTTAAGGGATACCTTAATAGTTGATAAATGGTATCTCTGATGTGCCAATTATGGATATGTGGATAGAGAAGGGATTAGCATTTAAATCAGTATTCTGAGTAATGAAGATTGATCAGGGTAAGGAGCTACTGAATAAGAAGCCAAGTATAATATCTAGAAATTGAAAACTCATTTTCTCTTATTTCTAGATGTCAGAGCCCCACATTCATGGGCCTTAATGCTCAAAGATACATTTCAGTAGCATCCCAGATTGTCTGGCTTTTAAATTCAGAGTAAGAATAACTTATACCATTGGCTCCCTTCCTTCCAGGACTTTAGCCACCAACTGAACACCACCATCTTTCAGCACGACCAGTTTTTATAAGGTATATTATGCAGTGTTTTAGTCCAAAACATTCTAGGTCAATTCCCATATGAATTTTGTATCTATCTATCTATCATCTTTCTATCTATGCATCCATCTATATCCTATTGGTTCTGTTCTCCTGGAAAACATTAATGAGGCACTAATTTCTAAATACAGACACACTAATGCTGTAAAATGAACAGTCACAGGCATTGACACAGGCACATACAATATTTTTTTCAACAGTCTATCAAACTATCACATGTAAGAAAATGGAAATTTTATACTTAAATGTTAATTTAGTGGATAGAGAAATTTCAAATTGGATCTGCGAAGCTTCCCAGGATAGTGGATTATGGATACTGTAAAAAAATTAAGTCAGGAGTCTTATTTACTACCTTGACAGTTCTGCTATCAACACTAGATGAAGTTAGTTTCAAATTATGTATGGCACCCCTAAGCATAACTAGATATTTGAATGTATTTTAGTATGTCTTTATATAACAGTTAAATTTTGTTGTTCCCTTCTGTGGCTTTGAAATCTCCAGGTGATAAGCAAGGCACATTTTGGAGTGAATCTGAGTGTGGCATGAGTTGTGACATTGAATATTGTGTCGGGGCACTTCCTGATTGACACTATGTTCGTGTTTGCTTCCAGGCCAATGCAGATAAATTAGCTTTCCTACACACCCTTACACCTTTCTATCTCTTCCTAAAAGTCATTTTACCATTGGCTGAATCCTTGTATCCTATGAGGAAAATAAACCTGTCTTCTTTTATTTTATTTTTATTTTATTTATTTATTTATTTATTTTAGGTTTTTTGAGACAGGGTCTCGCTTTGTGGTTCAGGCTGGCCCTGAGCTCAGCCTCAAACTCACATCACAATCCTCCTGCCTCTGCCTCCCCAGTGCTGAGATTACAGGCGTGAGCCACCACGCCCGGCACTGTGGTATGTGGTACTGGTTGCTGCTGGGTGTGGGTCTTCACACCCAGTATTGTTATGTGGTTACCGGGGAATCGAACCTGGGCCCTTGCGCTTGCAAGACAGGCGCCAGAACCACTGAGCTAACTCCCCGGCCCCCAAACCTGTCTTCTTTTAAATTGCAAGTATTTGATATTTTGTTTGCCAAGAAGAAATGTGGCTAATATTGCACACTTCCTTTAACTGCCATTATCTTAGTAAAATATAACATGACAAATGAGATTGGTACAATTACATATGTCTTCCCTATTTTTCTTATTTTCCTATTTTAAACCAATGCTCCAGTTTTTCTTCCACAAATACTACCCTGATCCATCTAGTATGTTCTCTAGGCTCAGTGTTTGTCTCCTAACTTCACGATCTTTCATTACACTGCAACTCAGGAAATCAATAAATACACAAATAAAAAACAAAAAGAAGCATAAGTGTTGACATGGGTGCATAATTCACATTCTCCTGCAAGTATAAATCCTCTTATAAAGCTGGTTAATAAGCTGAATTTTATTTCAGTTATTTAAGGAAGGTTAGTCACACTTTCCTCAGGACACATTTTCATTCAAGATAGCAAACATTTCCCATTTAGATTTCAGTAAATCTACATTTTTAAATTTACGGAATAAAAACTAAGCTGTATGTTTTTTCTATTCCCATTGTTATCATATAATATTTATAATAAAAATTGTATATTTCTATGAACTAACATTTAATGTTTTCCCACTCCCTCACAAAGTAAGCTTCCTAGAAGTAGATGAAGAGAATATTTTGCTTAGTGAAAGATTATTTTGTCCATCTAGGACATAAGCCACAGTAAAGACTTAATACACTCATTGTCAGGAAGCATCAAGGTATGTACATGCAACCGTGTAAATTTGGTAATTGAAATGTTCTTTTAAAAAGTGGATTTTCAAAACCTGATTTGTGGTAGAGCTATTTAGGACTGACTAAGTATTCACATACTCTTTATACTGACCCATCCCCAGAGACAATGAATGGACTGTTGTTGCACTAGTGAATCACAGAGGACTTCTATTAGTAAATGAGTTGTGAAACTTGGTGCATTAAACCAATTAACATCTAGGGTTAATTTATTGCTGAGTCATAGCCTATACTGCTTTATCAAATGCAAGTGTAAAAATATTTGAAATCACTAGCAAGCTTATTACACACAAAGTTACATTTAGACTTTCTCAAAGAACAATATAGAGATGAGTTTTACATCTCCATTAGCATGATTCATCTTTAAAGATTAATGTCATAAATCTGTAAAGAAATATTACACCTCGCTCTTTCACTGTGTACCAAGCTAAAATCAAAGTGGATAAGAGACGTCAGTTTTAAAAAAGACACTCTAAACCTGCTGCAAAACAGGTTAGGTAAAACTCTTGAAGACATTGGCTTAGGGAAAGACTTCTTGAACAAAACCTCTGTAGCACAGGAATTGGAAGAAGAAATCAGCAAATGGGACCTCATTCTTTTAAAAAGCTTCTGCACAGCAAAGGAAACCACCAATAGAGCAAAAAGGCAACCAACAATGTGGGAAAAAAATATTTACCAGATGTTCCTCAGAGAAAGGATTACTATCCAGAATACATAAAGAGCTCAAAAAAATCAGCCCACCCAAATTTAATGGCCCAATTCAAAAATGGGCATCTGAAATGAACAGATACTTTTCAGAGGAAGAAGTAAGAGCAGCTAAGAAGTATATGAAGAAATGCTCAACATCATTAGTCATTCGAGAGATGCAGATGTATACAACACTGAGATTTCATCTCAACCCACAAAAAATGGCTGCCATTTCAGAATTAGCCAGCAACAAATGTTGGTGAGACTGCGGAGAAGTAGGGACCCTTCTCCACTGTTGGTGAGACTGTAGATTCATACAACCCCTGTGGAGATCAGTTTGGAGACTCCTAAAAAAGCTAGGATTGAAGGTTCTGTTTGACCTGGCCATAGCTCTGCTAGGTATATACACAAACAATTATAAGATTCGTATCACAGTGACATATGTGCACCCATGTTTATGGCAGTTCAGTTTGTGATTGCTAAATCTTGGAAACAACCCAAATGTTCATCAACTGGAGACTAGATAAAAAAAGCTGTGATTCTTCTACAAAATGGAGTATTTCCTGCCATAAAA
This sequence comes from Petromus typicus, assembly GCA_004026965.1. Classification (NCBI taxonomy): domain Eukaryota; kingdom Metazoa; phylum Chordata; class Mammalia; order Rodentia; family Petromuridae; genus Petromus; species Petromus typicus. The sequence continues at coordinate 55,893 of PVIR01002690.1, forward strand.
AAGTGACAAGTTTGAATCATTTCTCCTTAAATGGACATACCTTGAGAATATCCTCATAAGTGATATCAATAGGTCACAGATATGTAAATATTTCACCTTTTCTCTTGTATGAGAAAATAAAGATGTAAATGAGTTCTAGAATTGTATGATATATATTGTGAAATAGAAAATACTCAAAGGGAAATAGGATGAAGGGGAAAATGAGATTATAACAAAAAAGAAAGGAAACAAAGTTTATGTATATAGGTGGTGGTAGGGTGGGTAGGGCAATGGGAAAAAATAAGAATTAAGTTGTGTCATATACTGGTACAAATTCTCATTGTGGAGTGCAATTATGATATGTATATGGAATGTACCAATAAAGATTTCAATTAAAAATACAGTAAAAAAAGAAATATTGTAGTAGGCTGAGGATTTAGTTCAGTGTTTCCAGTGTCTGCCTTGCAAGCACAGGTCCAGAGTTCAATCTAAGGTAACCACATATAGCAATGCCTGGTGTGGTGATTTACACCCACCAGCTGTCAGTACTACATAACACAGTGCTGGGTGTGATGGTTCATGCCTGTAACCCCAGCACTGAGAGGGCAGCGGCAGGAGGATTGCTGTTTCAGGCTCACCTTGGGCTATATAGTGAGCTCAGGGTCAGACTGAACTACAGAAGTAAAACCCTGAATTAAAAAAAAATGTAACAAAGACTGGAAACACTCATATATTATGTCTGAAATGGGTAAATAAACTTTATTGTGGTAGAAAAGTATTATTGTCACTCTGTTTTCAAATCTTTGTCTTTTTATATTCAGAACAATAAACTCACTTAAAATCCACATCACCACTAAAGTCTACATCCTCCCAAACTATTTATGCTACAAATGTAATCTTACCCATCAAAGAAAAACTGCTATGAATCAGTTCAAATTTTTAGTTAGCTGTATTAGAACTGTTACATTCTCCATTAAATGATCTAAATTATTTGTCTGAGGACACATATTATCATATTTTTGTTAAACAATGTACAATTTTTCTATTTTAATGCTATTTTTATATATGATGAATTAATGCAATTTTCCTTTTAATGAGCTTAATATATTTTAGGTATACATTATGATTATATCATCATTGAGAATTTGTACTTATACATGATATAGCTTGATTCTCATTTTTCCCCATTTCCCTTCCCTCCCTACAACCTTCCATCCTTATGTACATGGGTTTTATTTCCATTTTTCTTTTTTTTCCATCAAAATTTTTTTCTTTGTTTTCTTCTGTCCTCTCCCAGTTCTCCTTTGAATATTTTCTCCCTATTATGTAATGCTTATAATTTATTTTGAGCCTCATTTATACCTTGTTTCTCATACTAAATAAATGGTACGATATTTCCATATCTGTACCCTATCTATTTCATTTATGAGTATGGTCTCAAGGTGCATCAATTTAAGTATAAATATTCTCTAATTTATCATTATTTATGGCTGAGAAATACTCTTTTATTAAAAAAATAACTTCTTTATGCAGATTCCAATTGATGGACATTCTTTCTATTTCCAAGATTTATCTATTACAAACAGAGATGCTATGAGCATTGGTGCAAAGATGTCACAGTCTTGTGTTGCTTTTAGTGCCTTAATGTACATACTTAGCAGCAGTCAAATGGGACCTCTAATCCTAGTGTTCTGAGGTATCTCTACACTCCCCCCCCCGTCGTTGCATCAATCTACATTCCCAATAACAGTGGAGAAGAGTTCCATTCACAAAACAGCCTTCCCAGCATTTGTTGTTGGCTGGTTTCTTGATAGCAGCCATTCTTCTTGGAGTAATATTAAAATAATAGTGTTCTTTTCAACTGCATCTCTCAAATGACCAGTGGTTTTGAACATTTTTTCATGTTTTTATTTGCTGCTTTACTTCATATGAAAAATGTCTATTCATTTCAGATGCCCTTTTTTGAATTGGGTCCTTAAATTTGGGAGGAGGGGCTGAATATTTAAGCTCTTTGTATATTCTAGATAGTAGCCCTTTGTCTGAGAAACAGCTGGTAATTTTTTTTTTCCCAAAATGTTGATTCTCTTTTTTTCTCTGCTGGTGGTTTCTTTTGCAGGGCCAGAAAGTTTTTAATAAGACTGAGTCATTTATACCCAAATGGATGTACCTTGTGGACATGCTCATAAGTGATTAAAAATGTCACAGATGTGTGAAATACCGTATCTTTTCTTTGGTATGAGAAACTGAGGATATAAATTAATTTAAGAGAGTATGATAGATATAGTGAAATAGAAAATATTCAAATGGTAAAGGAATTTAGGGATATATAAGGTGGGGAAAAACATGATAGTGAAAAGAGGAAATGTTCAGTGTTGACTGTGATCATGATGTGTTATAAAATGTACCTATAAAATCAATTAATAAAAATGCAAAAAAATCCCATCATACACAGTCATATATGTATTGTTTAATTAGGTGTTTATTCTTTCTGCTTGGAGGGTTGTATAGACTTACTTATAAGGCATCAAATTTGTCTTCAGCTGTATATTCATGAAATATTGTAGAACATTTTAGATAAATATATTTTGCAACTTTACTTCCCAATCTGAATGATGGGACATAGATCTAATCACTACCTTCATGGTTTACTCTTCTCAATTATGTAACTGCAAATATAATTTAAAGCAGAGAAAATTAAAATGCAGTCAGGTTCAGATAAATTTACATGTTTGGGGTGATCTTGAACATCCTCATGCGTGCTCTTTCTTTGCATATTAAAGCAGGATATTTATCTAATTAGAAGACAGGAGAAATTTTAATTGACTTCTTTAAGATTTTTATAATGTGTTCAGATGTCAACTGACACTTTGTAGTCAAATCTTATATTTTCAATTATTATTATTATGTAGCTGATTTTAAGTAACTGGCAACTAATTGGCCGTTATGTTTTCCCTTTATTCAGAGACACAGTTCTTCTGAACACATAACTATTTTGATTTGATAAGTCCTATTATACTCAATAATTTTAAAATTATCTAACTGATAGGAAAGAAGCTTTAAAGTGAAATATTAAAGACCACTTTACAAATGAAAATCTATATTGACATGTAAAGGATTGAAATTTAAAATGAGAATTATGTTTATAACACTCTTGCACGCTAATATCAAATCTTAATATTAAAAAATAGAAATAATTGTCTAACCATCTAAAATGACTTTTAATAGATTTATGGAACTAGCAATTAAAAAAAAGAGAGCATTTATTTATCTAAAGATACATAAGTTATGTTTCAAATATAATTTTTTAAATTAAGCTCAAAGCAAAGCCAAAACTTCAGTACTTTTATATTGCAAAACTTGACCTTTATAACTAAACCAGAAATCAAAATAAGATGAAATAAATAAAATTTAAATATGCTCCTGATGCATATCCAAAGCACGTTTAGTTTGAGATTTTCATATATCCCTCTATGATTAAAATAACAAAAGAGTTTCCAATGACAAGGAGAGTGATGGAAATAGGGCTTAGGAAATAAATCTACTACTCATGAGCCTTTGAACCCTTTTTTGTTCTTCTTCGTGTCAATGGAGTACCGTGTGCTGCTGGATCCATGACCTTCATTCTGTCATTAAAGTGCGACAGACTTGTCCTGTCTCAGCTGCCCTCATACATGACACAATTTAGCTGACTTGACATAGTGGAGTGGATCTGTGCAGCCACTGTTCAGCAGTGATTCAAGCCTCCTGGTTTTGACAGGGCTCTCCTATTGATCAAGGGTTTCCTTGGACTAAATAAAATGGATTTACTTGGTTCTATGAATAAGCACTTTTGGAATGGCACCTATGATTTGATATCAAAATAAAGGCACAAGAGTTGAGCATAGAATCACAAAATATATTGCAACAAGGAGTCTTACCACTACCGTACCATTTCCTAATAATCTGATATATAAAACAAATTTCAAAGGTGATACAGATTCTGAAGTAAAAAAAGAAAATGAATTATTGAATATGAACCTCTGAATAGGAATTAGTCGCACTTACAGCCATCATCATGAATCTACTTTGCACTCACCACAGGTAATGAGATCAGCATAGGTTGTCTCCAGCTTCTACAGGAGAATCAGCTTCAATTTGACATCATTTTCAGCTATGGAAAATCAAAGGTCCCCAAAGGTTCAGATATTTTCCCATGTAACAAAGTAACATTCACTCAGTTAAAAGTCATTTCCTAATGGTAGGTTCCAGTGTATGTCTATAACATAGTTTTGACACATGCTGGACCCCAATAAATGGTAATTTATAATTTACAAATAGTTCCACTTCATTGAGTTTGCTGGAGTATTAAGTCAAAAATAGTAGCAGTGGCTATCATTTGAAACCTGTAGGTCTTTTTCATGTGAGAAACCTTAGTTTTCATTCAAATAAAATATGATTATATTATTATCACATCAGAAAGAGAGTCTAGCCAGAAAACATACTTATTATTTACATTAAACTTACAAATTCAAAAGGTGCATTTAATAATTTGGAGATGCAATACTTATTGTATTAAAACATTGATTTTGTCTTAGGCTATAGTGGAACCACAGTTAAATTTTAGTGTTATAGATATCTTAAAATTTCACTCTTCAGAGAAACTGTATTTTTAAATGATTGGTAATTTCTAGGCTCATTGTAATGTAATTAGAGAATAACTGTAACAATAATAGTTATAAGTGACCTTTGTTAAAATTTTACTGTGATAAGACACCATCTCATTACATATTTTCCTAGTGTTTTGAGGACATTCATTATTATCATAGTTATTTTACAGATGAAAATAGATAGTGATTATATATCATAGACTTTACATTTCAATTTACATGAAATAATATACATCTTTTAGTTTGATATTTACAGTTTTTCTCATTTATAAACTTTGCATTATTTAACTAATCATATTTATTGATTATAGAAATATTTTAGGTGGTGCCAGAAATTTTCTTTGTAAAATTATTTTATTTTAAAGTATATTTTAATATTTAAAATAAACTCATAAGTAAGCAATGGTATGTTTTTTATCAAACTGTAAAATTTCCTCCATGTTCAATTACCAGTTTTACAACCCTGTTATTATAACATAATTAGATCTGTACCATTGGAAGTGAATTTTACTGTAGCATATGGATAAAACGTATTATGAGTACTGGAATTGAAATGTAAATGATTTTTTAAAAGCCACCTTATTAAAATTAGATGTTTTCTATACATTTTCAAATGATTCTAATGTAATTGTATTTTAGTACATTCAATTTAGGAATAATAATGCTAATGGCTGGACATGATTTATACTTATATAATGAATATTTTTGATAACTTCATTTTCAGAAATATTCAATTAAAAAGGATATTACTTCTTTGTCTCTTTAAGTGTGGTTCTCAAAATGTCAAATTCTTGTAATGAGTCTGTATAATCATACTTAAGTAGGTTCCAAAACGATCTCTCAATGTCTAAGTAATTGCCTCTTGGCCATTTGCTTGGTTTTGTATTGGAAATTTTGCTTTTCTCCTTCATAAGTACATTTTCTAACATAAGGTCTGCACTATATATGCAATTAAGTTTTAATGAGCTGATCAAATATCTAAAATTATTTTTCAAATATTGACAGTATCACTCAATGAACATTATTGACAGTAAATTCTGAGAGACTGTTCTGAAATTTAATATTTTAACCACAACTGTTTAAAATCATATCACACTATTATGTAGAAGTCCAGTACCTAAAAGGTAGGAAATTCTGTAGGTTTTTTAATGATTAATTTAAAACACTGCAGAGTTTCCCGGACTCTTATGGAAAACTTCTGTAAGTGATTGAATCATAAGGTCAATACAACATAATGAATTAACCCAATGATGTGTTCATAGTTGAATGGGCCATTAGGATATAGGTCCTGGTTGAAGGAAGGAAGGTACAGGGATTACATCTCGGAGAGTTTCTAGTCCCCTCCTTTTCTCCGATTATTTTGTTGAGCACTTCCTACCTGCTGGAGATGAGATTTGCTCAATATGTTGGTCATCCATGTTGTTCTGCCACACCTCACGATCAAAACAATGAAACCAGCCAACCAGAGACTAAAACCTGAGAAAACAGAAGTCAAGATGAGTCTTTCTTCCTTTGAATTTTTTTCTCCAAGTATTTTGTCATTAACAAGCAAAAAATTGACTAATAAAAAGTATAAATGAAGGGGAAAGTGAAAAATAATGTACAGAAAATTAAAAAGACACAGACAGGTAGAAATAGACTTCAAAACCCAGACTGCAGGGGAAATGATACAAAGACTCATCAACTCATATCTCATCTGACTAAAAAGCTTTAACACTGTAAAAAGAAATCAATTATAGAGTGAAGAGATGAACCACAAAGTGAGGGAAATTTTTTTAGCCAGTTGTCCCTCAGACAAAAGACAAACTAAAATATAATTTTTTAAATATCAAACACTCCTACATTTACCTAAATACAAAAATAGGCATCTGAAAAGAACTGAGACTTTTCAGATGGAAAACAAATCTATGAAAAAATTTCAACACCAAAGTACTGAGATTCTGCCTCACCCCATCAAGAAGGCTAATATCAAAAAAGCAACCAACAACAAATGCTGGCAAAGCTGTGAAGAAAAGCAACTCTGCTTCACTACTGAACAGTTTACACTTGGGAGCAAACACTGTGGAGATCAGTGTGGAGATTCTTCAAAAACCTAAAATTGGAGATCCTATATGACCCAATTATTTCTCTTCAGGGTATCTCGTAAAAAATATTGAAGGACCTACCACAGTGATGTCTGGCCAACAATGTTTATAACAGCACCATTTGTAATAGCTAATCTTGGAAATAACCTAATGCTCATCAGGCAATGCGTGAATAAAAAAGAGTTAGTATTTTTTGTATGATGGAGTACTACTCAGCCATAAAGAAAGACAAACTTGAGGCATTCATAGCTAAACTGACTTATCTTAAGAGCATATTCTGAAGTGAAATAAACTGAACATATTTAGAAATATCACCTTGTCTCTCTAGAGTGAGGAGTGTAAAGAGTAAATAAGGATAAAAATGTGTAATAGATAATGTGAAATAGGAAAGAAATGCTCAAAGGAAAAAGAAAACTTGGAAGGGGAGGGAGAAAAAGAAGAATATACAAAGAATTTGAGGAAAGAGGAATAAAATGGATATAAAGTGTTTTTATTTTTTTTTGTTTTTTAAGAAAGAATGAGGAAAGAAGGAGGTGAAGGAACTGGGAAAAAAGAGACATCAAGATACAATTAATAGCTTTTGTTTTCTGTTTAATTCATTTACATACATATATAGAGACAAATAGATAGACATATGCAGTTCTTGATCTTTTCATTATTGTTTATTATTATTTTAGATACCCTGTTTAGATGTTTTCATCTTCTTTAGTACTCTTTCTCTTTTGTCTTATCCTTAAAATAGTCAAATTATTTTAGTTGCTATTTTTATCTTTAATTATTCTTTTGTGAGGGAGAGGATAGGACAGAAGGAAATTTAGGGAACTGACATCAAAGAGGCTCAACCACTCCCCTAAATCTCTACCTCTCTTCATGGCACTGTTGTGAGCCAGCTCCTCTGCACATTACCAGTTCATGATCGGACTGAGGGCCCTTCTGTGTCCTGGACTCCAGTCTTCTGACATTACTCTTCTTCACTTTCTGTCTTTTTCCTGTTTATTCCCTTTTTACTTTAAAAAACATTTTCACCTTGTATAATTTCTCTTATTTTCCTACTTAATTTTGTTTGTTCCCTACTTTAAAATATTATACCAAAATGGAAATATCACAGTTACACTATTCAATGTGTACAGTGTATTTAAAAGACATCTACAGCAAAATACATGTTGATTTCATTAGTTTGTAGAATCTTCTCCAAAATACATCATATTTTAGATCATAAAGCAAGTTTTAGTACACATTTTAAAATGTCAATAGTCTCATACTTTATCAGGTTAAAGTGAAGTAAAACTACAACAAGAGAAACTACAGAAATTATAAACACAGGGAGGATGAATAATATAATTTTGAATGATCTGTAGCTCATGGAAATAATCAGGGGTAAAAGTAAAATTTCACACAATCAAGTGGTAATGGAAAGAAAATCTAGCAGAATCTCGGGGACATTGTAATGGTACTTCTCAGACTAAGTCTGTGGACACGATGCTCCCACGAAAATATAAAAGAGGTCAAATAAACTGATGATACATAAAAGTCTTAAAAAACAAGAGCAAAAATAAATACAAAAAATAAACATAAGAAAGAAATAATAAAAATTAAAACTAAAAGTAATGAAATGAAGACTAAAAATGAATTTAAAAACTAATTAATGCTATGAAAGTAATGCTTTCAGAATATAATTTTTCTAAGTTCTTAGCAAAACTCATTAAAGAGGAGATGAATAAAATGAATAAAATTAGAGACAAAAAGTGAAGTTAGTATTAAACAGATACCACTGAAATACAGACTGAGACTATTTTTGAAAATTTTTATTATCATAATGATAAATTCTGTACAAATGCATAAATTTCTAAGCTAATATGAACTCAAAAATTTTAGTCAAGAGGATATATAAAACCTAAATACACAGCAAACAATGAGATTGAAACAGTGATAAAAAATACTCTAAAAGAGAAATGCCTATACTTAGAAGAATTTACTGCTGAAGTTTACCAGACCTTCAAATAATGGACACCAGTGTTTCTCAAAAATTTTCATGAAATAGAGAAGAAAAAATACTTCTGAACTCAAGGTATCAATCTAATATAACAAAAGAGAGAAAGAGAGGCAGACAGAAACTACAGATTAATTTTGATGAGTATAGGTGTAAAAGTCCTTTGAAAGAATTATACAAGCAGAGTTAAAGAACATATTGAAAATAACATTCATTACAATCAAGTTTATTTCATCCTGAGGATTCAAACATTTCTTTAGCATATATAGAGCAATAAATTCAGTTTACTACATGAATGGAAATAATTGTTTTAATAGATGTAGAAAAAGTTTCAACATAATTCAACATTTGTTCCTGAAAAAATTACTTATAGGAGAATCTAACCTTAGTGTATTAGGCCTTAATATTACTAAATCATGGGCAATGTCATTTTTAATGATGATAAACTGGAAACACTTTCTCTAAATTCAAGAATAATGCAAGTATGTCCACTCTTTGTATTTTTATTTAATGTAATAATTAAAATAACCATAGTAGCTAGGCCAAAGAAAGAAAGAAAATAAATAAAAATAGTAAAGGTTGATGTCATTTTATCTCCAGGTGCAGGCACTATATGATCTATTAAACATAAATTCTTATCTTAGGAAGATAAGAAGATTTTTATATCATAAAAATGCAGAAAAAAGCAGGATGCATGATTTAAGTACAAAAATAAATAACTTTTCCATATGACAATAACAAACTGTGAGGGAGAATGTGGAAAATTTTCCACTAATAATAGATTAAAATTTTAAAATACTCATTTTAACCAAGAAAGTGAAAATTACAGAATGCTCAAGAAATAAATCGAGTAAGACATTTATAGATAGATAAATCACCAATGTTCACAGATTTGCCAAATTTCAAAGAGATCGTATTACCAGAAGTGATCTAGAGATTCAAGGTAATCCCCATTTAAACGTATATGGTGTTTTTTGTCTAAGTAGAAAAAGTATCCTAATATGCAGATTAAAGCACAAAACACTAAGAATAACCAAGACAATGTGGAACAAATTACAGTGCTGGAAGTATTCTTTTCTCCCTCCACATAAATTCAAGATTACAGTAATAAAGTTATCATGGCATTGGCACAAAAATAGAAATATAGGCCAGTGGAATAGAATATAGAATGTAAGATAGGCAAGGTAGTAAATGCTGTAATTCCAGTAGTAAGAAGGCTGAAGCAGGAGGATCGCTGGAAGTTCACGATCAAACTGGCTTCAGAATGAGTTTAAAGTCAGCCTGCAAGACATAGTGAGAATTCTGTCTCAAAATAAAAAAATAAAAAATTAAAAACAGCAGGACATAGGTAAAAATCCTTGCAGCTGTAGCTATATATTTTTAAAGAAAAGGATCAAAATTTGTAACAGAAAAGACAGCTTCTTAAGTAAAAGGAACTGGAAGAACTGAGTGTGCATATCAGAAGATTGGAGGTGGCTTCCTTTCTTACCCTGTGCTAAAATCGAATTAAATTTTTCAGAAATATGAATATAAAGTCAGAAACTTTTCAACTGTTGGAAAATAACACAGAGGAAAAATCTGAATTTGTAGAGAAAGGCAACAGCTTCCTAAGTAATACTCCCAAAACAAAAGCAAAGGCAAAAGTGAAAGTAAAAACAAAACCAGCAAGAATCACCAAATAGGGCTGCATCAAATTAAATATCTTCCATTGCTGTGGAGCACATAATTGACAAAATAAATACTCAGCCAACAGGAGAAAACAATATTTTCCAGCCACACTTTTCCCAAACAACTAATATGAAGAACATACAAAATAACCCCTAGAAGAGCATGATCAATAAAAAGACACAAGAATCAAAGTGATACTTCACAGAAGTGCAAATGGCAAACGTACATATGAAAAATCATTCAAATTTTTAGCATTCTGAGAAATGCAAGTCAGAACAATGATGAAATTTCATTGCATGTCAGTAAGAATGACACCTATTGAGACTACCAAAAAAAAAATGCTGGAAAGGATGAAAAGAAATATGAACTATTCTGAACTATTCATTTGAATGTACTTTAACCTCCGAGGTCACATAGAAACAAACTGCTTGGAAGGAAATACTCAGAAGCTATTGAAAGCCGAGAACAGTGACCTTGGAGTAACAAGAAGACACAGAAGAGATTAAAGGTGCTTTGCACATCTTGAAAACAGTAAACACAAGAAAAGAACACAAAATTCAAATATCACCAAAAATATTTTTCAAAAATAAGGTCAAAACACAACATATTTTCAGTTTAATTAAACAAACCAAATAAATATGCTAAAATATGAAATTGCATCACATTAATGATTTAAGAAATTAGAAAATAAAATACGTGTATACTCTTATGAAAATGATGAATTTATTCTATAAAAATAGAACTATATTTTAAAATATTATTCTTTTTATATTAGTGTAGAGGAAATAACATGTATGAAAGGAAGATGGTAACAAATAGAGTGTGTAAATCCAAAAGTTATGTTTAGGTTCAGAAATTTCACGTAAAGTGACATAGTTTATAGAATACTAATGATAAGACAACTGATGAAATTCAAACCTGTACATTGTATGCTTTTAATACATCACTAAAAGTATAAACAGTATAGAAATAACTAAAATGTACATAAAAATTAAATTTTGAGGATCCTAATTTTTTGTAAGATAGCAATGAAAGAATAGGATAAAAAAAAAGACAAAATAAAAATTCAGGTCAAATTTAAAAATAACAGAACGGTAGGCTTGCATCCAAATAAATCAATCATACTTTTCTACAATTCTCTTAGAAAAAAGAGAATAGGTGAATAAATGGAAACAAAGGTGTTTATACATAAGCAAGGGGAGGAGAGGGTGAAGGAAGGAGAAGGAAATGAGGAAAAAGAAGAAAGTATATCATGTACAGGTTCATATTTCTTATGATGAATATTGTCATTACATATACCTAAAATCTAGAATAAAATTATTTATTTTAAATGAAGTACATATTTTTATTCAAGAAAAAAAAATTGTTTTCACTCCAAGAGATCGAACTCAGGACTTTGTTTGTGAGGCAGGTGCAGCACCACCGAACTAAATCCCCAGCCCTCATTAGAAAAACATTTTTAAAACAAACCAATACACTAAATGTAAATGAGAACATATATTCAGTTGAATTCTGAAGAATCTCAATCTATATTAAGACTGAAAATGGAAAATAAAACCTTGAAGTATCCACAATGTCTAACTTTCCTATGATATATATTAAACTATAAAAATATAAATTGTGAAAGAAAGAAAGAGACAGGAAAAGAGGGAAATAGGTTGGAAAGGAGGGATTTAATGAGGGATAGGGAAAAAAAAAGAAAAAAGCAATGATATTCCATGCAATCAATTAATGTGTAAACACAGAGGTGTTTATAAACTTAAAGGCAATATGCCATAACCGTGAAAGTGGTATTTCAAAATTATAAAAAGAATTTTTTTATAAGGGAGGCAAATTATTATAAATGTATCCAGCACATAGTAGAGCTTTATAATTTACATAAAGTAAAAGTGGGCAGAATGTAAAGAAAATAATATAAACAAAATATTAATTTTAATAATAAAGAATGATTTTTAAATATTTTAACACATTTTTAAGGAATCAAATAAAATAATGCCAAAAATCAATAAAAATACAGAAATCTGAACAATATATTATAAGCACTCATTTTTACTATTAGGTACAAATCTCCAAATTAAAATTAACACTGCACATGAATTCATTATATTATCTTTAAATACGTCCCTCATCTGTTCTTCAAAGCCACACTGTAAGTGTATTTTATGATTTGGATGTGAAATGGGCCCCCACAGCCCTGTACTGAAGACTGGTCACCAGCCTGGGCATTTTGGGGAGGTGATTGAACTTCATGAAGAATGGACTAGTGAAAGACATGAAGTCATTGGAGACAATCCCTTGGAGAGGCGTGGCTGCTTCTTTTTTTGTCTTTGCTTCCTGGATTCCAAGAAGTGAGCAGTTGTCTTCTCTGTGAGCTCCTTACCATGACTGACAGCTCTGGTCCAAAGAAAACAGGGACAATCGTGGACTGGACCCTCTGAAATCATGAGCTCCATACTCTCTCCCTCTTATCAGTTGATTTCCCCCAGTATTTTGTAACAGCAACAAAATCATCCACACACAATTCCTAAATCTTATGGTAAGAATTTATTGAGGAGCAAGATCTTCATAATGCCAATGTTACATAATTTGTTCCATTAAGTATGAATTTAAAAAAAAAATCTTTCAAAGTACTGAATCATAACCTTTTACCTGGAAACAGAAGGATAGAGTCACAAAACCAAAGTTTAAAACTACGACTGTACTGAGTTGAGAGTAGACTCACATGACAGACTCATTATGTGGAGAAACCCATTAAAAGCTGATGGCTCTAATCTACATGGTAGTTCTTAAAAAATAAAATATTTCAAAGTTCAGTCAATTGTTATGGAAAAACATTACTGAAAATACTCTCTATTAAAAATTTTATAAATTGATGTGATATTTTATTTCCTTGAGAAATTTTTAAAATTGTGTTTTTGAAACCATGCACAACAGATATGTAAAAATATTAAGATTTTTAGCTACTCAGGAGCTACATATTTCTAAAGCAAATTGTTTGGCAAACACGAGCAAATGGGAATATCCTGACCCATCCTTTGCCTATTCTCACATCTAAAATTTTACTGGGTTGCAGCCACACTCTGTCTTCAATTCTGTCTATGGATATTTCTTCTCACACTATCCAAATGAAATACTTGCCATAAAGACTACTGAGTCCTCCTATTTTTCTAGGTACTATCTTCACAAAACACACAAACAAAAAAATCTAATCCCCTGCATCCAATGAGCACGCTGATATTTCAGAACTGTACAATGAGAGAGAGAGAGAAGGCTTCTGACTTCAAATTTTGATACAGAACTATCTTCACTCTAAAAAGCTTTTTGACTTACACATTAGTATTTTTCTCCACAAAGGAAGAATGAGCTATTTGATTAGTAACAGATATTTATTGGTATTTATTGTCTCAATGAATAGAGCTAGTTTACTAAATGAGTAGACAATCTGTGTTTTCAGTCCATCTCTGTTTTTCTTATATTACCCTTTTTCACTTTCGTCTTTGTGCTGTTGTTTCTCACTTGTCCCCATCACTATGAGTGAGTAATTGGAGACGAGTGTGGCTGCTCTGTAGAATTTCGATCCCTGCAGGGCTATCCCACAAATGTGACTGGAGAAGTGGGGGTTACTTGTAAGTCTATGAGTTTCACTTGCTCAAGACAAGTTCATAACCAACTGCACCTGTAATAAAAATCATATTCCTTCTTCTGGCTCGGCACTTACTATTTGGAGAACTGTGAGTGTGAGGAAAATGACTTACTTGGATTTATGACTCTAAGAGCTCCATTGTGTCTAGTGATAAAAAGATATTGAAATTTAAATTGTTCTCTTAATGAGACAAATTACCAAATAGGTTAATATGTCTTAATTTGGTAATCTAAATGATGTTTCAGTTTCATAGTTTGTTGTCTTTAAATTTTCATGCTAAAGTATATAAGATGAAATAAAAATCATCAAAAGAAAATAATTTAGAAAAAAAGTAACTAAGGAAATCCTTCTGAGAGAGGAAAGACTGTATATTTGGAATAGAAAATTATTAAAATCTGCCTGTTGTAGAATCCAGCAAAAGTATAATGAGAGGAAGCTACATGTTGTGGCCATGACAGCACGGTGACTGCCTGAGGTTAGAATATGGCAGCAAAGGTTGAAAAAATAGAACACACTAATAGTTCTGGTACAGATAATTATTCATTTTACAATCAGGCTTTAGTTTGTCTCTGGAAAATGATCTCTCTAGATCTGTCTTTAAAGAAAAATTCAATTCAAATGGACCTCTATGACTATCTGAGGGATTTAATGAGTCCATTTAACACTATAATCCTGAGCATAGCTATCGGTTAGAAGTATGTTAAATTGACTAAATTAGAAGCATAAATATAAAGTTAAGCTCTTCTTAGAACCCAAAATGGACAATATTCCCCTACAGGCATCATACTGGAAACTGTCATTTTTGGAGTTAGATACAGATTTCTTGAAATGAATAGAAAAGAGCCTACGTGATCAATGAACTGAAGCAGAGGAGATCAAGTTAGGAAACAAAGCAACTATTTTTCATAGCTTACTCTCTATCTTAAAATATGGTTTTAATGACATCCAATTATTTACTTTTGTGAACAATTAATTCTCTTTTACATTAACCAATGTGTATTAGTTTATTTAGGATGGTATGTAGTCAAATTATTTAGGATTTTTAACATGGCTAGTGAAACAATTCTGATCATGTGATCTAACAAACTAATGTAAATTTCAGTTTTGATTGAATTGTCAGTACACTCTATAACTTTGAGTCAAGAGTGTAAGTCAGAGAACAATGTTACTGAAAATCTCTAGATCAGCACAAACTGCTAAACCACACAACTTACTCCCTGAGCTGTTTTTTAATGACCAAAACAGGCAAAATAATATCTCCTCCAAGCATTTCAACATCCTAATTCATGGGTCCTATTCATGCACTACACTGTTGTGGAAGGATTTTGTAAGTATGATTACACCATGGAAACTGAGGAGTGGAGATTGTTTTGTATGGTGGCTGCAGTGGGCCCAATTGAATCATGGATTCATAGATGTTGGAAAAGTTTTCTTGGTTAGTTACAGAGAAAGATAATTCTATATGATGGTCATTGAGATGATTCATTCAAGACTTGGAGGTAAGAAGAAGCCCAGAAATGTTACTGACTGGTTCATCAAGAGAAGAGCATATCCTGCTAATACTTTGGTTTTAGTCAAATGAAATCTATAGCAGAATTCTGATGTCAGGAACTTGACTTATTTTAATTACTAAGTTTGTGGTGATTTGCTACAGTTTCAGTATGAAACTTCTACAATAACTCTCTTGTTTGCATTTTCCAGTATTTACTTTAAATTTTCAACTACTAAATTGGACGAAGTTTCTAAGTTAATCTCATGTTTAAAACAAGGTATTCTAATCAACTATTGACTAATCTAAATCTAAGAATATGATACAAAGATGTAAAAGTAAACAATCATCAGACATTCTTTGTCTTAGGATAGTAAAGAAAACAAACAAGTCATCATTTGAGAGTGATGACTCCACCACAGGCTTTAAAAGTGAGCTGTAAAGGCAGATGAGTGCTTTCTCTCTCCCAGATTTGTTGTCTGATCAGGCATCAGCTCCTTTGCCGTAAGCTCCTCTGTGTTCTGCATCCTCAAATGTTATGAACCAGATCATTAATAGATGTTCAGACAAAGGGAGGTCTTTACATTTAACTGTGGCAACTACTTTTTCTAAACATCTTTCTTTTATATGTCTTTCTTTATAGTGTGGTGCATTAATCATTTAGACTTAGGATGCTGTGTAAGGATTTCAGTGGGTCAAGGTGACTTCTGAGCTGATATGCGGAATACACTGACTTATGAATAACCCATGAACAAACTCACCTCACAAAATAGTGAATAAGTTTTGAATTTTATTATAGTGTGAAGATGATACACATTCAATAAGCTTCACAATATGAATTTGGAATTTTGGTCTTCTCCCAGGCTAGCAATGTGTGGCAATGATACCCCTGCTTAGTGGTAGCAACAGGAAGTCTAATTATCAGCCAAGTAATCACGGGGACCATCACACTCTACAGGGTACTGCACTGCTAAACTTTTATGTTTGGTAGGTTAAGTGTATTAAATGTATTTTCAATTTACAGTGTTTTTTGTTGTTGTTGTTGTTTTTGTTTTTTTGGACACAATCCTATTGTCAAGAAGCATCTGAACACAAATAACAAATTGCATTAGGAAGAGCATCAAAGCAAAAATCATCTAATTGAAATGAACATGTTTTCCCACCAACCCAAGGAGAAGAACATGACTATAAGTGGGGCTCCAGACTCTTCCCAACACTTAAGAGGTGGCAGTTTAGTGAGGGAAGTACAAGGAATAAGAGACTACCTAAGTCAAGAGCCCCATAACGTTCCACTGAGGGCTGCAGAGTAACCATTTCACACACGACCTTCGTGAAGTCTGGGTTACAATTTCAATTACATGTGCTAGCATGTTGCTCAGCTATTATAGTCACAAGAAACTACATGTATAAATTAATGGGTTTCCCTCTTGTTTTAAATTCAAGCCCAGGACAGTTTGTGATACCATGATGTGATACCATGGTTTGTGATACCAAGCTTCGATCACAGCTAAAGGACAAAACTCACTGTGGTGGACTCTGTCACACAGGTATGAAAGAAGTGAATGACCAAAACTTGAAATAGATAACACATACCCAAATGAGTAATAGAAAATATTTCCAGAAAAATTATTTTGCTCCTAACCAAATACTGTAAGACACTGTAATCATTAGACTTTTACTGCAACTGTGATGAAATAATTTCAGTTGCTTGGAAGGATAAGCACAGGTTTTATTTTATGTTGTTTGGCACATCAGCCATGTTTTCAGCAGAAAAAGCTCACGCCATGTTCCCTCCACGAGCCTTTTATCCCTGGGTCAATGGACATCAAGATATTCTCTTATGGTGAATCACAGAAGAGCACTAGTGTGAAGCTGAAACCTAAGACTTTATTTTACAACTACATCCTGACTTCACTCCCCATCTTTTGGTCAGATAATCCCTGCGTATTACGCTAGTGGCTGAGGGATATACACTAATATCAGATGGAGGCACTGCAGACCCACATAACGAATATAAATACATAAATTTATTTTGGAATATATAATTTATTACATATATATTTTGTGAGTATGTTATTTGTTGAAAAACCTAAAAAATGATGGACATGATCAATAAAATAAATCAAGGCTATATTTTACAGTAATGGAAAAAAACTTCATTTCCAATATATATTCACACCTTAGTTTTTAGAAACATATCAAAATATACAAATAAAAATGGTGTAAATATAAGAAAAGTTTATGAATACATACTTCTCTGGAAGAATGAACAGATACTTTTTCTCTTTCCATGAATCACATAATTAATACAAACAGGAAATTAAGTCAAGATAGGGTATTTATTATTCCATGTTACAGACAAGATACGCCAACAATTTAATGTCACTCAACAAGATATATAAAAGAAACCACACTTATTTTACATTCTATGCATTGTTAGCAAAAGGCCTAGGAACCAAAACACCTTACATAATTTATTCTGCCAATATAATATGATTTTTCTTATAAGAATCTCTAAGGAATGCAGATATGATGTACTGCTAATATGTACTAAAATTTTTTTAAAAACTAAAAAATTCTAAGTGAAATGTATGTTTTTTGAAATAAATGAAATAATTTGAACTTGACAAGCATCAAAGTATACAAGGTAAAAAATTATAATTAAAATAATGTGTAATAAAAAGGACATGCATGTTTACGCAATATTCATGAAATATGTGAAAGTTGTCTACTTCTTACAGAGAAAAATCAATAAAACCCACCAAAATTATTTAAGATAAATTTATCACAACAGAGCATTGTAATTTAAAAATGATATTAAACATTCCTTACATCACCTTCAACATCATTTTGAAAATCTGAAAAATGTATGAAAAATGGTATGAAAGTTGAAACTTTAAGCTATCAAGATAAAACACAAATGCACTAAAACCTCTGAGGAAATATTATACTGTTATACAAGAAAAATTGTAAGAAATGGAAAGTGTAAAAAAAGAGGTCCAAAATGTATAGTAGCTATTTTGAAAGAGGAAAAAAAATCTTCAAAGAGGAAGGGGAATTGGGAGGAGAGGCAGGCAAAAACAGAGGGAAAGAAAAAATTGGAAGCTAAAGAAAAAAAATGGAAACAAAACTTATGTATATAGGAGGTGGAAGGGTTAAAGGGAGGACAGGAGAATGGGGAAAAGTAAGAATCAAGATGTGTCATCTACAGGTACAAATTCTCAAAGATTACTATGAAAATAATATATAGTTAAAGTGAGTAAATTTTTTTAAAATTTTAACTAAAGTCGAATTCGTTAAAATTATGTTTTATTTAATAAAAGGCAGTACTGATCAGCCATATAGAATGATTAACTTGAGACACTTATAAGTAAATGGGCACGCATTAAGGCCCCGTCTCGCTTTGTGGTTCAGGCTGGCCCTGAGCTCAGCCTCAAACTTACATCACAGCAATCCTCCTGCCTCTGCCTCCCTAGTGCTGGAATTACCAGCGTGAGCCACCACGCCCGGTACTGTGATATGTGGTATGGATTGCTGGTGGGCGTGACTCTCCACGCCCAGTATGGTATGTGGTTACCGAGTATTGAACCCGGGTCTTTGTGCTTGCAAGACAGGCGCTTGAACCACTGAGCTAACTCCCTGGCCCAAGGCCCCACTCTTAAGTGAAATAAATAGGACACACATGGGTGAACACCAAAATACCTTCTCCAATGTGAGAAACTGAAAGTATAGATGAGAACCATAATATATAATAGATACTGTGAAAGAGGAAGAAAATATTCAAAGGAGAAGCAGAACTGGAGAGGGGAAGTCATTAAAGGAAAGAAAGAAAAGAAAAGAATAGGAGAAAGAGACAAAGCAGAAACAATGTCTTTATAATAGAGAAGGAAAGGTAAAGCAGAGGGGAGGGCAGACGAATGTGGAAAACTTAGAAGCAACATGTGTCATAGCAGGTACAAGATCTCAGGGATGAATGTGATCACATTGTATATAATTTACTAACATTTTTAAATTAATAAAATATTTTGATTAATTAGACAATAATTAAAACAGTAAAATAAACTTAAAAAGTAAAGCAATGATAAAATAATTATGAAAAATGAAATTAAATAGAAAATTTTAAGGGCAGAATTTAAAAAAACTAGTATTGAATGAAAAGCTGATTTATTTACTGTTTAGATGAAATACTATTTTATTACTCCAATTATAAAACAGAAAAAATTAGACACTTTAGGAATGAAATGTGGAAATGTTTGGGGTATGAATATTTTCTGATGATAATATTCATAAATATATTCACAAACAAGGAAGAAATTGAATTGGATATTAAATTTATGATTTTTGTCATTACATCCTCATGTCTTTGGCCTTTGTAGGGGTTAACTATATTTCCCTCCTGGTTTGAAATCCTGGACATAGGGTAAATTCCAACAAATTGATTTTTTGGTTGACAGATTTGTAGGATGTTTGCTATTTAGTTGCTTTAGGAACTGTCTTAAAGTCTTTCAGAGCTCTTGTGCCTAAGATCCCACAGCTTAATCTGAAAAGTATGTTTGTTTACTGCTTCACTGAAGTATTCAGTCTCTCTGACAATTGCCAGTAAAAACCTTTCTTTGTTCTTTTGCACTCAAGAGAACCTAGGTAAGTTGTTGACAGCAAACAAAAAGCCTGCTGTCAGGGGTCTGGAAAGAGATGAAAATTTCACATAGCAGAGTCAGATTCCTCCTTCTACTATTTTTAAACAGTTCAGAATCCTAATAGGATGATTATTTCAGTCTTCAAAAGTTGAAAAACTAAAATATGGTACTTTCATGTAATTCTCCTGTCCGAAGTACTGCTTGGAGTCATGAGACTAAAATAGGCAGAAAGGTTATGTATATAGAGGTATGGGCTTTCAGGGTGGGTGGAAAGGGGGAAAAAATGAGAGTCAAGTCATGTCATATTGTGATACAAACTCTCAATGTTGAATATGATGAGGATGTATATTTATAATGTACCAATAAAGATTTATTTTTTTAAAAAGATTCACTGCAGAGCCAAGGTAGTTGGAGATGAAAGAATTGTAGATCATCTGCCTCCAGATCTGCAGGCTGACACAAAAGCCACCCAAAATGAGCTCAGGTCAGTTGTGAGGAGCCAGAGGGGGCTGTGCAAACCTTATGATTCTGAGACAATAATTACTGTAGACAAGAGCTATTTTTTTGAGTTGTAAGTAGACTGAAAATTTGTGGGAGTAGAGCTTACTGGCTTTTTGTCTGTAATCTTTTATAATTTTATAGTTCCTGAAACTAGAACATAAATGAATATTCTAAGTATGATTCCATAGACCATAAAAGTTGTTACTGTATAAAGAAACAGCTGGAAGTCAATGCACTCACCCATCACAGCCACATCCTCAAATAATCATTAATGACTTCATCTTATGCTTGTTCTTGAGGGACTATAAAAGTATTTTTGTCAACTGAGGCTTAAGAGTGACACATAGAATTATGTTTGCCACAATTCAATTCTGCAGATTAGATGATAAAACATTGAATCTTCTTAAAATAATCTAGGATGACAGCTCAAATTTGACTGGCATAACAAATATACCAAATTAGGTAGCATTACAGAAAAAAAGAAACACAATGGCTTCTGGAAATTATCAGTTCTCAAATCTCAGAGTCTGTGAAATTCTTATACTGTTAGTCAGACGGAAATCTTCAGGTTGCTATATTTTGGATCTGGAAGGTTTGTCAAAGGTGAGTATGTTAAAGGCTCAGTTGCAAGTTTATGTCACTTTTAGTGGAAGCTTAAAAAAGAAGTATGTACTGATGTGATGGGAGGTGTGAAGTGACAAGAAGGTAATTCTAACAGTTTTCCAGGTCCCATTTCCACTTCTGTTCTACCATGTTACTTTGCCAGTGAGGTGAATAGCTCTGTCTCACACCGGCACTGATATTTTCCTTTGTCACAAACACAAAGCAATGGGCCATAACCATGGATTGGAAACTCTACTGTCATAAGCCAAAAAAGGTTTCTCTTTCAAAGTTGATTTAAATTTGACTTTTTTTCTTTAACAGAAATCTGGTAACACAGAAATGTAATGGGATATGATTCTCTATGATCTAGTTGACCTCAGTGTAATCATATGAATCCTTAATAAAGACAATGAATTAGTGGTTAAAAAACGAGATGTGAATGAGGCAAAAAAAATTACTATGTTTCTGGTTTGTAAATATTGACAAAACATTTGGGCTTCTGATTTGTGGAAGTAATAAAGTAATAAATTGATAGTGATCTAAATTTCTACATTTTTTTCTAATTTTTTATGACAGGAAATGGAAAGGGCACCATATGCTTCACATGAACATACCAGCTGAATGATGGAGATAACCCATTCTCAGTGATGGACAGAGATTAACAAAGAAATTTATTTTCTTGTAGAAAAGGAACAAAACATTTAACTACTATCCTAGCAAGGTATCCATTTACCTGTTATTCTGGATGTGGGCTATGAGGTCCAAGACTCCACCACATAAAAAGATCATCTTACTCCACCACTCCGATGAATGTTTCTCATGTAATTTAATTCTATGAAATGGTATTTCTGAAGGCAACACAGTCCTTGAAATTTCACTGTATTGCTTTTCTTCTATATGTTGAATACAATGAATTTCATGGAGAATTGTCAATATATGGATCTAATAAACAACTAAGATCTTCTTATACTCTAGCGTGAGAAACCAAAGGAGTAATGAAGTCCATCCAAAATGTATTTGTTAAGTTTTGTTATCAGTGTAATTATTGATTTGTATTATGATTTTGCCACATAAGTTCTCTCCTTATTGTATTGTAAAATAGTTTGAAAATCTGTGGGTTTTTTTATATTTTGTAGAATTAACCAGCAAAATTTTCACATTCTAGGCTTCACTGGGACTTATTAGTGGCTCAATTTCTTATTTCAATATAGGTATATTCAGTTTTTGTTTATTGTCATGGGTCAATTTTAGTATGTTAAATATGTCCAGAAATTCATCTAATTCTTCTAGGTCTTATAATTTGTTAATACAAAGATATTCACAGTAGTCTTATATGATCATTTGTGATTTTTCTGGTATTAGTTGCAGTGTTTCTCTTTTTAATCTTTGATTTTATTTGTTTGGTTTTTCTCTGTCTTTTTTTTTTTTCCAGTTTTTTTGCACAGTCTCACTTTGTAGTTCAGGCTGATCCTGAACTCTCCATGTAGCCCAAGCGAGCTTCCAACTCACAGCAATCCTCCTACCTCTGCTACCTGAGTACTGGAATTATAGGCATGAGCCTCCATGCCCATTCTCTGTGTCTCTTTTGCTTAGCCAGACTAAAGTTTTTGTCACTTTTATTTATATTTTTGAAAACAAAGCCTGCATGTCACTGATGTTTCTGATTATGAGCTTACTTTTGATTTTTATCTCTAATCTGGTTTTTAATCTCACTTTCTTCTTCACATTTAGGATATGATTTGTTCTTGCTTTTCTAGCTCACTACAGGTCAGACTGTATATTTTGACCTTATTTATTTTTCTCCTTTATTGAATTTAATGGCATATTTTAGATAAACATTGTTACATTCAAAATTGAGAATTTATAACTGTACATGAGATATCTTGTTTCTCATTTTTCCCATTCCTTTGCCCTCTCTACAACTCCAGCCCCCAATACAAAAGCTTTGTTTCCTTTTCTTTGTTTTTACTATGAATTTTTTTTCTTTCCCTTCTTCATATTCCCTTTCTCTTTGAACATTTTCTTTCCAATTAACAGTACTTATCATGCATGCTGGTCTTCATTCACACCGTCAGTTTCTCCTATTAGAGAAGCAATACGCATTTACATGTCTGTATTCTATTTCTTTTACTTGAGTATAACCTCAAGATGCATCCATTTAAGTACAAAAATCTCTAATGCATTATTCTTTATAGTGGAGTAATACTATATATTATTTGTTTGAAAAGTCTTCTTTATCCAATCTCCAGTTGATGGGCATTTTGGCTTTTTGCAAGATTTAGCTGCTACAAACTGCTGTTATAAACATGAGTATGCATATACCACCGTGGCATGCTCTACTAGGTATATACGTGAAAGAATTAAATGCCCTTAGTTCTTATTTTGTTATATAGTCTATAGATGATTGTTAATCATACCACTGACATAGTCCTGTTGTCTCCAGTGGCTACTGTGACAGCTGAGACTCTCCTAAAGGCCCACACCCAGTTTTATGAAGTATAGGTCATTCTTGGGCCAATCACAGACTGCAGCCACTGCATAAGCAGCTCTGTCACACCTGGCAGGTGAGTCCATGTGTTTCTTTGAGTATACTGACTCTACTGTACCACTGTGTGGATCCTGTTAAACACTCATACTGTAACTCATGATTTATTTCTTGGACAGTCTGGGGTTGGAAGGTCTTGAAATCTACCTAACTATTTTTCCTCAATAGTGTGAATCGAGCCATCATTTCAAAAGAGAGAACAGTGTACAGTAGAAGCATTTCCAGAAGAGATCTGGAGACCAGCTGCCAAGGAAGATGAGTAAGACCAGCAGCTGCAGGGTCATCCCACAGCACCTGTCACAAGGAGACATCAGACGGTGCTGGTTGGCAGCTGCCAAAACCAGCATCTGGCTGAGTCTTCCAACAGTGGCCAGCCCAGCAGTGGCCACAGTGTCAGAAACCAGCATCAGGTTGTGACAGCCCCAGCATTCAACTAGCTGGCATCCTCCGGTGGCATCAGGAGCACTCAGAGATCTGCACTTCGCTGACTCTTGACTTCTATCTGCATGAAGCAATGAACTGTGACCTCATTGGTCATATTTGTGCATATCTGTTTCAATGAAATCTATTTTTCTATATACGCACATGTTCTAATATCTTAGTAATATCTTGTTAAGTCCTATGGGTAATATGTGGTTTGATGATTTCTGTTACTCTTCAAGACTTTAAGAATTTGTTTCTTGTTCAACCAGATACCAGTAATGCTCCATTCTTTCCCACAGGTGATATAATCTTGGGCATGCCCAAAATTTTATGTAGCAGCAACAGTGTTTTAGCTGATATACCATTGACTATTTCTTCTGCGGCTCCTCTAATTAAGCTTCTGGCTCATCTGCCTTTATTGGTCTTACATCCAGCTGTTAGATCACATTATCTGTTTTAAATGCTCTGAGGTATATAAATTTTTCCTCAGACTAATTCAAATAAGTAGGACCACTTCACTGAGCAGGGAATTGCCACATTTGAAGACCATTCTGAATTTTCACTGATTAGAATCTGTGTGATATAGAGCAAGAGCTGGAAGATGCCCATTTCTATGAAGCAGGGACTAGACCTTTGGAGATTACACAAAATAAAATACCTCTGTTACCATTGTCACTGTCTTGTTATAGATACTATGCACTGAGATAATGATCTATTGATTTTTACACATTAAAATTTGCCTAAAATGAATCTTGTGCTTCTGAAAACTCACATGAAAAATTCACTTTTCAATGTACAGAGCTGTGTGGGAACAAAGTCCTATACACTTGACCAGTTATCCAACCTGCATCTTGTGTGTGGCAGAGAGCGAGGGGACAGAAATGCTGTTTGGTTGGTTCCATCTACTTAGAATGGCTATTGCACAGAAAAGGAATGTGGGGAAGGACATTTGCTTGTAATTAGAACTGAGGCCATTACAGAACAGGTTCCCCTCATTAGGAGAAGGATAAGTGCTGTCAGTGAGCTGAGCAGCCTGACTGTGGAAGGTGGCACAAATCCTAGTCCAAATACCACAGTCTCTAATATTTACACATTAATGTGCTTACGTTATGTGACAAGTGATGCCCAATTATTTAACTATTCTGGCCTATCTGTACAAATTTTTGAATATTTTGTTTTGAAAACCTTGACAAGTTCAATAGACATCTCTTTCAAAAGATTTTCTCTAGGGCTGGGGATTTAGCTCAGTGGTTCTGGTGCCTGTCTTTTGAGCACAAGGGCCTGGGCTTGATCCCTGCTGGGTGTGGTGACTCATGCCCACCAGCAATCAGTACCACATATCACAGTGCTGTCCTGGCGGCTCACACCTCTTATTCCAGCCAGGGGGGTGTGCAGAGGCAGGAGGAACTGCTGTGAGTTTGAAGCTTGTCCTGCCTACATGGTAAGCCCAGGGTCTTCCTGAGCTATGAAAAACAAGATCTTGTCTCAAATAAATAGATAGATAGATAGATAGATAGATAGATAGACAGATAGACAGATAGATAGAATTAACTCAGATCAGAGTTTATAACATTAAAAGTCTGTTATACAAAACCAGTTGTTGCTTTTATAAGTCAGATATAATTGGTTTTTTTACAAGAATCACAGAAATTTTTCATATGTTTTTCTTTAATGTTAATTTTTAAAATATGACTAGGAGTCAAGATGGATCCATTTCTTAACTTGAAATTAAATTATTATTGAATTTTACTAAGTGTTTTGCTTTAGAGTTCATATTAGAAATTTTATTTATATGTTTAACACGTTAGACCTGTTGAAGTTCATGTTCAGAAATTCAAGTTCGAGGGGAGGATATATTATGTTCATTTTGAAGTACTGTTTCCCACTTAATGCTGAGTAGGTATTTAGTATGATTCCCGGACAAGTTGATGTCTGAACCAAGTGGAGTGAATTTGAAATGTGCACTTAAAAGGACGCATGTAAGGGCTAGAAGGAAGAAATAATATATAAACTTACTTAACTTTTATTTTCTGATGTTCTTACAAATTCTGAGGTTTGTTTCCATTTGCTAAGTGAACATTAAAATCAGTAGAATCATAAAGCAGGAAAAAAAAGAGGAAGAGGAAGAACAAAATAAGGACATATCCTGTTCTCATTGTTTGTTTTAGGCTAAAGAATTATTATAATTAAACATTATAGCTATTAAGAATGTATGAGTAATTACATGTAGACTTAATCTTGTTTTCTTATTGATTTCATTATATTTTCAGGCAAATCATTTAGAAAAATATTTTCACATTATAGTAGAAATTAATATTAAGAAGGTAGGGCTGGAGATTTAGCTCAGTGGTTCTGGCCCCTGTCTTGCAAGCTCAAGGAACTGGGTTCGACCCTCAGTAACCACATACAATATTAGGCATGGAGACTCATGCCCAGTAGCAATCAGTACCACCCACCACAGTTCTGGGCGTGGTGACTCACGCCTATAGTCCCAGCACTCGGGAGGCAGAGGCAGGAGGATTGCTGTGATGTGAGTTTGAGGCTGAGCTGAAGGCCAGCCTGAACTACAAAGCGAGACCCTGTCTCAAACAAACAAACAAACAAACAAACAAAATATTAAGAAGGTAACTTTTTTCTTGTAAGAATTTACATACTTTGCAGTGCCTTTGATTTTCTGAATTCCAGAGACAATGAAATGGATAATTTTCCATACTTTACCATTTGTATTGCATTTATACATTGATTGTGTGAGAAAGAATAAGCTACTTTTGAAGCAAATACCATTTTCTCAAACTTTTAATAATTTCTTTACATATTACTATTTAATGAATATCATGATGCAGATACTTTCCTTAAAAATTTATTAAAACAGAATAATAAGTTTCCATTCTCTCTAATGATTTCCAATTGCTACTTTAAATCACACACACACAACTCCTGACAGTTTTACATTTGCCTTAGAAATCATTGTAATTTTCTCTTGTCAATAATGTCAGCAGGATTGTAACACATCCAGAAACTTAACTTTGCTCCATCTGGAGCATAACCTGTTTTTCACCCACACATTATAAAACTCATTAACCAAAACTCTTTCATTTTACAATGCTCCCACCTCTTGATTAGTTTCTTAAGTTCCCAGTCACATTTACCTATATACAATAAAATCTTATTTTCCCAGTTCAAATGAGTTTTAAAACAATGTTATATTCAATTATTTTATATTTTTGGAATGTTTTCTCTATATGACCACTCAATGGAAACTTCAGCTCTGATCACTATGATTATTAGTCAACCATAGGCATTTCCGATCAGTCTTCAAAGTAGAACAATCTCCTTTATTTTCAATTCTCCCTGATACATTGATTTAGGTGTAGCTCTTTTTCTCACCTTCATCTAGACTTATTTTTGTGGTTGGTGGTTTGTTTGCTTGATGCCTGAGTACTTTAGATCACTAAGTGTTTGTCCGGGGAATGGGGCATTTCCTTTCCTATGTTTTGTGGTTATGAGAACTCGAGGAGCTCATATTTTCTTTTAAAAATTTAAACCAAAGAATTTTTATCTATAGCTCCTCATATATGCCACTTACTGAAGGACTTTGGCATAATATTTGACAGTGATTGTAGAATATACTTCATGAAACTGTAACTGCATCTGCTTTCATGAGTCCCCATAAACATCATCCCAGACTGGATATTATGACACAATAACAATAATTACAATGAATTGTTATTGTTATGGTTTGGGGATGTTAGTTTTTGTTCTCATAAAAGGCTGTGTGATAAAGATATTTGTATGAGAACTATTTATATCGAAGGAAATTGATTATTCGAGTGTCAAAAGTTCAATTGCTCATAGAGGAAAGCCAGGATATGAATGCTGATTTTCGAGCTTTAAAATGGATGAGTCTCAGTGCTGTCAAAGGCACACAGTGCCAACTGTGGAAAGGGTGTGGAGTACTTGCTTCTCTGAGTTCTGTACTGACTAAGCCAGGAGTAGCTGGGGGGCACATTAGCCTGGCGGATGGGAGTCCTAAATATTAGTCATAAGTTTGCCTCTTATCATTATCTCACATTTTACATGTTTTTCTTCTCATAGGTTACCATATAACATTTTTTTTCCATATAACATTTTTAAATATCCTACTTTGCAGACTTATCCTCATAGTTAGAATCTGTTTACTAAAAACAATTTTCTATGTTCCCAACAGAGTGTTTGCAGTTTGACAATTATGAAGTTAACTCTACCAACTCTTCACAAATCCACAGATCCTTCGGAGGTTAAAATAACTTACTGCTGTGGTCATGAAACTGATTTCTGTGTGTCCCAACTCACTTCCTATTTTCTGTGGAAAATACACAAGACATCAGGTTTGTATCCATTCATTACAATTTGTAATAATCACATTCAAATTCTCTCTGTTAGAAATAATACTTGTATTTAAAAAAGACAATCTTACAATGTTATTCACAAACTTCCGGAAAAACAAAAAACACATTTTGTCCCTAGCACAAACTTATTATTCTACTAAACTCTTCAAAACTTAAAAGGCACGATTATTAACATAAAAATTGACAAGAAGCAAAGGCAGTCTCAGTATTTGAGCAGTAACTCTTTCAGTGGAAATATTCCTAATATTCAAATAGTTACTTTATTTCATATAAACATTCAAAACTACTTCTGAAAAATGCAGAAAATTTATCATATTACAGTATATATGCTTTTATTGTGTGATATGTATTTAAGAACATGTCCTGTTTTTGTATTTTAAAAGGTTAACCTATTTGTATTAGTTTCACCAGATGTATAAACAACTGATCATACATTTTTATAAATACAAAACATCTATAAGGGCAGAGTTGTGAAATTTTCTTCTGAGAAAGATTTTATTATTTTACTTTTCTTCATGTACCACATTTATATTAATTAGTGCCTATTTTATAAATCATTTTCTAATTATGTATATTACAAATCTTTGTGTAGTTAATTTAAAATCATAGAACCAATTTGTGAGACTTTAAATAAACATTAACAACTGATCATCAGTTCAGAGATTAACTGCAAATTCCTTGGCATACATTATAGAACTGGTCCTATTCTAAATTCTTATGTATTTTATCTCAAGCGTGCAGGAAGAATTAAACAGCAGGGTTTATCATTACAAAAAATGCTATTTTGTAATATGTCAGTCTCTTTACATGAAGCCTTATTTTCTTTTTGTTGTATTATTGTTGCCTCTTACTCTGAGGGTCAAACATGTCTATTTCTGCAAACATGATGGCAGTTGGTAAGATTAAATATTTTCTTGATTTTCTTTAAAATTTGTATACATCATATATGTAGTAATGTTTCTCAGTGTTTCTTTCAACCAAACACAGAAGTGGGTGCAAACATTTTGTTTCAAGTAATAATATTCAGATATCAAGGGCCAAAACACGCTCTTATAACTGCAATGCTTAGATTACCTTGACATGGACAAAATTCAGTGGTAACTCATTACTCCATTAAACTGCAGGAGACACTGTCAGACTTGGTGGAAGACTTGAAAGTGATACATTTTGGTAAAGATTTTAAACAATCACAGTTTAATGAAAGTTGGATTCATATCAAGATACTGAAATATTTATGTTTTGTTTCTTTCTGCTCTCAACTATATTGCTACAAGTAAAATTTATTTAGACACATAATCATTGACATTACTCTAGGAAGTTATTCTGCAAGTATGCAAATTTGAAATACGTTTACTTTATTGAATTAAAGTTAATACATTTTGATTGTCAGATGATATTCTGACTGTGCTCCAATAAGAATATTTAAAACTGAGCCTCTAGGGATTTACATAGATATGATGCAGAAAAAGGACAGGGAAGCTTGAGATGTCACTTTGAGAGGATGATTTTGTTGCTGACATAATCAAAAGCATCTGTTGATAACACTATCACAGGTGTGGAAACAAGAAACTGTAAGGAAAGAATCATGTCAGAGAGAACAGTTAAAGAAAAGCAAGAAATATATTGGGAGAAGTTTTTAAATGTAAATGTTATTATTCTATTTAAAGAGATAGGTGCAATACAAAATTATACAACAATAGCTTGAATCCGAAGCAAAATTATTGCAATTATATTTATGATTATTATGGTTCATTATTTACTAGGGGTAAAAACACGAGGTGTCCTAAACGATAGGCTATTGTATGAGAGTGTCCATGTTGCCACTTATTTATTCTGCTTAGACGAAAACAGACATATTTCAAAGAGAAAGCTAAAAATCTGCAGTTTAACACATTTCAAATAAATATTTAATAAGGCACTCATTCAATAAATTCAGTGTATTTAATGTCAGCTTTTCAGAGAAAATAACTATCATATCAATTTTTGAAGAAATTAAGAACATTTTAGAATTTATTTTTAGAGACAAATCCAGAGAATTAATTTGTAACTATATGAGGGACTTCAATACTTAAAATAAATCTCCACAATCATGAAGAAGTAGTAGACTGTAAATAAAAAGAAATACTGTAAATCTGTGAAAATGTTTATAATTTTGTCTTATGTGTAAAAATTGTCACTATGGAAAGCTATGAAGAATAAATAATCTATTACTCAGTTAATACAAAGGAAATATTCTGCCACTGACAATATTATTTATAATTAAATATTTAAGCAATATTTCCATCTTGTAAAAATATACTTTATATTACATAATTGCGTATATAAATTTTGCTTTCTAAGTTTTCTGTGCTTTCTTCATCTGATTAAATGGATGTGAAGATGTCTTTATTTTTAAATGTTATATTAAGGTTTTTCTTTATTAAAAAGCTTTCTATTTAGTCTAATAATATAAAAGTGCTATCTTAATTATCCAGTATAATTTTGATCATGTTAATGCATGAAACTAATCGCGTACAATTTAGCTTTAAAACTAGTACCGAATGATCTCGCTGCAATTATGCATTGAATCAGTAGCATAAAAATAATCTCAATGATACTGGGCATTCAAGGCCTCACAGGGTGTGTCACCTCACCCTGTCTAGCAGCTGAGACAGCAGGTATGTGTCACTCCATCCTGCCTTGGCATGAATATTTTTAAAGATTCTTTCTCAGTTTTCCTAGCTTTGATGTATAATTATTTGTACTAATAAAATGTAATAATAATTTTGATCTATCTAAATTTTTCATGTAATTACAAATATGACAGTACAGTTGTGTATTTTCTGAAGATTCTGTTTTCCTGTCTTAACCTCTTCATTAGCTAAAGCATAGACCTGTGTATTTGTGCATGTTTGTGGGGAGATTGTATGAATTTGACCATCACAGGAAGAAAGAATGTTAGAGTAACAAGATAACATTTTGTGGAGTGTATAAAGGGAAGTTTGGTTAAATTCTGACTTTTCCTTCAGATAGATAAATAACCCTGGACATGAAACTGGACTTCTCTGATATTTAATTTCTGCCTGTGTAAAAGGAAATAGTAACATCCACCCCAAAGTATGATTTCCAAGTTAAATTAAGTAGTGTAATTTAGGCATTAGACAGAGAGTACACTAGCAGCGAACGCTCCCAAATACAGGCTCATTGCCGCCTCCTTCCTACTCCATTATAACACACTCTCCTAAAATAAAGCAACAGCTTTACTGGTGCCAAAAAATGGTTGTAGTGAAACTTAGGAAATGTATCAGTTATTTTATACTCATTTTATGCATATGACAAGCACTTTTTGAAATCTCTTAAAAAGTAAAGCAATATCATTAAAGGTTTGCAATCTAGAAATTTAACTTACATTTGCTTCTTTAATTTTTTAATAGATCCTTTCACTCAGAATTTTGGATTATAAAAACAAATTTTACCATAATAATTTTTGTCTTTGAGTCTTCAAGATATTACATTTGGAAGGCTATCATTTGAAAGAATATTAGGTATTGAGTAACTTTAGGTGTCTATTCCAAATTCATCAAAGTAACCAAGCATTTTGGCTTAAATGAGTAAGCCCAGTGCTCAAGCACATATAGTGTGCAACCGTGTGATGGGGCAACCGAGTGGTGCAGAAGGCTCAGAACTGGCAGTTGGCAGAGGGAACACATGTCCACACAGAGTCAGACTTAGCCACTTGCTTGATCACTCCTACTCTTCCCGACTGCCGTTTGTCTTGTGGTCTTCCAGACTACATAGTCTTTCACCTATGGAGTAGTATGAGCTATATTGAGTGGTTTGGAAAACACTTAAAATAAGCACTGATATATTCACTTTTAACCTTTGTCAAACTAAAACAAATCTAGACTTCGTAATAAACTTTAATTAGAAAAATGGAACATTATACTAGGGATATTGTTGGTCTCAGAAATCTATGAACCTCATACATTCAAGCACAAAGTCATGTGCATGCACACACACACAGGCACACACACACACACACACACACAAACACACAGGATAAATGAATGATTAACAAAAATAAGCAGAATATTTGGAAAGGAAAAATGGTCAGAGAGTGCTGAAAGGAAAAGCATTAGGCTAGGGTGAGCTTATTTTTATAACAAGCACTAAAGGACCATTCTCTACATTCCCCCTTTTGAAGGACAAGGTACTATGGGTGAAATCCAGAGGCATAGCAGTACTGAATTCTATCCATTTTCCTTTATCCTTATTTTTTTTTTACATGACCTCACTATATTACTCAATCTAATCTCCAAGGCTTTCAATCTTCCTGTGTTAGCCTTCCAAGGGCCAGGAATTACAAGTGTGCAGCACTATACCTGGCAGTACGCCACTTTTTCGATGCTTGATTAAGTAAGGTTCAGGAAATTGTAGGAACAGCAGAATTACAACAAATCTTGATTTTCTAAAAAAGGTATAAAAGCATGTGACATTGTGAACTTTTTTTTTTTTTTTTTTTTTTTTTTTTTGACAAGGTCTTGTTTTGTAATTCTCTCTATGCCTGGCATTGTTGTATATGGTTACTGAGAATTGAACCGTGGCCCTTGAACTTGCAAGGCAGGTGCCGGAACCACAAGCTAAATCTCTGGTCCTGTGTAACTATTTTCAAGACTGAATTTTGCGCTGTCTAAATTTATAACGTTCATGTCTAAATTATAACCTCAGTTTGGCTATGAGAAACAAGAGCTTCAGGAGCTAGGTTACAGCTAAGTGAAGGTGGAAGAGTGTGACCTGATTGATAGATGCGAGACCTTACAGAAGGACAGAAACAAGAGTTCTCCCACTAGGTATCACAGAGGAAAGGCCATGTAGCCATGTCAAGCAGGTGGTCATCTGCCAACCAGAATCATACCAGAAACATTTGAAACTCACAGGCCTTGATGGAATCACAAGGTGTGAGGAAAATAAACCTCAAGTTTTAAAGTCACTCAAGTTATGGAAGCTTGAAAAGATGAAAGCTGATATGAAAAATTAGAATAGGAATTTAAAGCCATTGTTCCATTTTATAACCTAGTCTGAGAGAATTACTACTCTTCTGCAATCTCTACTCACTCAGCATGATATCAAGCAAGTTCTTCACAGACCTATATAAACCAGCTTTGCTATGCTCTCTGCTCACTCCTTTAACTAGTAAAAGAGGAAAAACAAGAAGAAAACCTTCCAAAGGTAACTGGGAGAGGACAGGGGGAAGGAAAGAAGAATTTGAAGGTTGTTGGGAACAGTCCTGTTTGTTAAAAATAATTTCACAGTCAAAACTGACCAGACCTTCCTACTCGCAGATGGACTTCGGACTTAACTCTTGGCTTCACCTCTAGTAGCAACAGGTACTCAGTGATCCCACATACTGTGATGTTTCAAGGAAGAACTGCATCCAGATCTACCTAACTTCTTTAGCCTCATTTCTGTTTAACTATAAATACTTCACCATGTGTCATGGACTCACAGGAGACTAGAACCTAATGCAAAGGTTCTAGTTAGCTTCTCTTCCCCAGTTTCCCACAGCAGGAAAAAGGAAAAATATTGGAAACAAAGACTATGTATATGGGGAGTTGAGGGGCTGAAGAGATGAAGGATAATGTGAAAAAATAAGAATCAAAATACATCATGTACAGGTACAAATTTTCAATGAGGAATGTTATAATGTATATTTAAATATATCAATAAACTTAATTTAAAAAAGAGGCTAGAAAAGTAGGATAAGTATGTTCAAAGCTTGAGCACCCATTCTTAGGGACATTGATTATATTGTTCCTTTTAGTGTATCATAGTTTAAAATTTAAAATTTAAATATCCAATGTATATTTTAGATATATGTCTATATATAGATATAGATATACAGCTAGTTAGAGATAATAAAATATAGACACAGACAGATATATAAAGGGTAGATTGAGCTCAGTGCATTGTGCCTGCCTTGAAACCACAAGGTCCTGAGTTAGATCCCCAGTACCACAAAAGCAAGGAAAAAAACAAACAAACAAATAAAAAATAGATGTGAAGAGAGAAAAGCTTGAATTTACAGAATCCTCATAAATTGGGTAAAAGTTTCCAATCACATCTGTGGAAGTGTAAGATTTGTATACATAGTAGCACAACTCTAAACTGTATTATTAAACAGATTGATTATCGATATTTAGAAACAATTATTAGGAATGAGCAGAATTTCATTTCGAAGAAGAGACGCAATACACTACTTCATGTAGTCAAGAAACTGAAATCCTGGTATCACTCCTGTAAACACACATATGCACACAAAAATATATGTATAAATACATACACAATTAAGACTGGCATTTGATTTTCCTTCTGTATTTTAATATATGTCCATTTCTGTATAATCTAGAATAGCCTCTCTTCTTCACTAGATCAAAACATAGATATAACTAATATATATATATTCTAATATATATATATAATTTCTAATATATATAATATTATATATAATATTTTATATATATATATATATAAGAAAAACAGGAGGTGGATTTTATACCTATATGATATTGAGACATTTTCAGTATGTTTTAGCTTTAGAAAATGTTACCAAAATTTACATTTATGCATTCATTTTCTGTATAATACTTTCATCAAAATTATAGGGTCAGTTTTATCCTAAATCAATGAAAACAGTCAAAACTCATATATATTTGACTAAATATATGATAATCAAAAACTTGCAAATACTAATATGATGAAGTAGATGTACGTTTTAGGTGTGCATTTGCAGCACAATTTAAAAGTGATGATTTATTGAAAATATGGCATGGTTTATAACTGTATACTTTAAATGCAATTCATGTCAAGAACTGCAGCATGTTTTAAGTTAGTACTGGATGAACACTTAAACTGCAAGGTATCTTGGCTTTCTTTTTGACTCTACATTCCCTTTGAAATACAGAACAACATTTTGTACTGAACATTCATTAAAATTAGTGGGATTAATTAAAAATAAATATTATATTAGCAGATTTACAACATTTAGATCAAGGAAGCTAAGTATCTTCTAATACCATGGATAGTAGACACTGGATGCCACATTTAGTATTTATAACAAACTGAAATAAGTACAAGAGACATGTAATAACATGTTGATATTTCTGAAAACTACACATTTTGAAAGATCCTGCAAGTAGATATTTTAGGATGGAAGTAAAGTTTGTGGATGAAGTAATATAAGTAATTTCAAATTGATATTTTAAAATGAAGATGTAAATGAGTCCTAGCATTGTATGTTATATATTGCGAAATAGAAAATGCTCAATGTAAAATAAGGTGAAAGGGGACAATGTTGAGATTGTAACAAAAAAGTAAGGAAACAAATTTTATGTATATGGGGGGGTGGTAGGGTGGGTAGGGCTATGGGAAAAAAATGAGAATTAAGTTGTGTCTTATACTGTTACAAATCCCCATTATGGAGTGCAATCATGATGTGTATATTTAATGTACCAAGAAAGATTAAAAAAAAATAGGAGTTCACTTTTAGTAGAATCACGTCGAATCTGTAGCTATTAGGATTACCCAAAATAAAATTTTCTCCTTTAGTGGAAAATGTGTCACCTTGCTGTTCAAATTTCAAAATACAGACAAAATTATGCTACATTAGAGAAGGTATTTTATTAGTTTAGGAATTTTCCTAGATGATCTTATGAGTGATTTTCAAATCTAACATTTTATACTTTTAATTATTGTTTACTCAGAACACTAAGATGCCTAGGAAAGACTTGAAGCTATTTTGAATGTGGCAATTTCTGTATCCATCAATTTTTCATCTCACCTGTCACATCATCAAACCTTGTATCATATTTTGTCTTATCTTTCATCACCTTTATTACCTAATGAGGGAAAGGGAGCTTTCTGACCATTTTCCCAGGTCAGGATCACAGAAACTTCAACTATGTGAGTGCTGTTGAGGAATATAAATTCTACCAATAATATATGCATAACTCATGGTAATTTTAATGTGCTTTAACTTTTTAAAAGTTATATAAAGCAGTGGTAATGATGTATTATAGAATACCAGGTTCACATATGAACTGTTCCCTGATTCATTTTTACCTATCCTTTGCATAATGAAGTATGTAATATGTGCTCTCAGAGAGCCTCAAATCCTTCCACACCTCCTTTGATTAGAATAGATGAGAAAAACTGCTAATTTGCTCTGCAGTCAATTTTTGTTTCATTCCTAGATTTGAAAGCACTTGCATATTTTCCAGTTTATCTTATGAGTGTTTCATAAGGTTGCAATACAAAGTTTAAAATTGTAATATCTTGAAAAAAAAATAACATAGGGGTTTTTAAGGAAGGTGAGGAAATGGGGAAAAATGAGAATCAAAAGGTGTCATGTTCAAGTACAAATTCTCAATTTTGAATGTAGCCATAGAGTATGTATAAAATGTACTAACAAATTCATTTTTTAAAAAAAAAGCAAACTAAAAAATCAATTATTTAAGTTTAGAGAAAGAGCTGTTTTAAAATGACAGTTTTAAAATGTTTAATATAATCTTTGTTGTTTTGCAAATAAAAATAGCGCAAAAATGATCCATTTTCGGGGCTGGGGAGTTAGCTCAGTGGTTCCAGCGCCTGTCTTGCAAGCGCAAGGCCCCGGGTTCAATTCCCCGGTAACCACATACCATACTGGGCGTGGAGACTCACGCCCAGCAGCAACCAGTATCACATACCACAGTGCCGGGTGTGGTGGCTCACGCCTGTCATCCCAGCACTGGGGAGGCAGAGGCAGGAGGATTGCTGTGATGTGAGTTGGAGGCTGAGCTCAGGGACAGCCTGAACCACAAAGCGAGACCCTGTCTCAAAAAACCTAAAAAAAAAAAAAAAAAAAAAAATCCATTTTCTACTCCAGAAAATATCTCTATAAATTAACTGGGCTTGTCAAGTAGTTCATTTCTACTAAAGTCTATGTTTGCATGCATTCATTTGTTTGTGGAAATCATCACTGAGTTAGACTCCGCTCCGCCATTAAACATTAAATTATGAACCCTATACAGGTGATAATTGAAAACTTTAAAATCTAGTTTCAAAGGAAATCTTAGAATACTTTGAAAATTTTTAAAGCTATTTTGGTATGAACATGCAGTATGCTTTGAAAGAATATCAGCAAAGAGAGTAATGAAAGGTAGAGGCATGATTCAGAGAAGCATATCAGGCTGCGGACCTCAGATATGAAATGGTTTAAATGAAAGTGTCATTTGATTTTTTTTTTTTTTTAGAAAGACAACCATGCAAATTAACCGGTATTGGACACTGACACAGAAGAGTGAATGTTCCATATGCTAAAGGATTGTATTACCTCACGTTGACAAAGAGGCAGTAAAGAGAAGTAGGAAACTATGTACTGATGAGCAAGTCAACACTAGAGACCCAGAAAGCTGAGGAAGCAGACTAGAGGTCTAGACCAAAACTGATGCTCTCCCTCAGGAAATGCCTAGTGATTGTCAGGCCTGTCCTGATGTCATGTGCCTGTAAAGCCAGCACAATCCAGGCTGGTGAGGAAGGATACAAGACAGATGTCAGACTGGGCAATTTAATGACTTAGTGAGAGCCAACTAAAAAAAAATGATAGGAAAGGTAAATGAATCATTTAGGATAATGATGTACAAAAAATATGCGGTAGGGGCGGGGAGTTAGCTCAGTGGTTCCGGCGCCTGTCTTGCAAGCCATGGATCCGGGTTCGATCTCCAGTCACCATATACCATACTGGGTGTGGAGACTCACGCCCAGCAGCAATTAGTACCCACAGGACAGTGCCGGGCATGGTGGCTCACGCCTGTAATCTCAGCACTCCGGAGGCAGAAGCAGAGGATTGCTGTGATGTGAGTTTGAGGCTGAGCGCAGGGCCAGCCTGAACCACAAAGTGAGATCCTGTCTCAAAAAAAAAAAAAAAAAAAAAAAAAATCGGTAGATTGTTTAGGTGATTTTATATTTTCTGACATTCACCATAAAGTTAAAAAAATAAACAAGTGAGGTCAATTTTAATAATATTGATAATATTTTAACAGAAAATAAAATCATTTTGTATATGATTAACATAAAACAATGTGCAAGCAGATACTTTGTATATTTTTGTTACGAAGTATTCAAAATTCACATTTTAATGCAGGTATGAAACTGTCATCAGAAATGGTTCCTTGATAGTTACATTTCACAAAAGGAGATTTATAAACTTTATATACACTAATTCTTCCAAATACATGCAAATATCTCCATAAATAAAATTATTATTTTTAAATAGTTAAATTTCAATTAAGAAATATTATATAAAAGGTATCCCTTTAGTGGTATTGACCTCAAAAGTGCTCAGAACTCAAACAGATACTGGCTTTCATTTAGTACAGTAGGAATTTGAAAGACATCTAGAAAAGAAAAACTGAAACCATGTCAAAGTGCTGAATGTGGTGGATAAGTTATGAAAAGTGTAACTCTGAAGCCAGATTTCATGATTTTAGGCAAATTCTTTGGCGGTGTCTTCTTTCCATGAAATAGAGAAGACAGTAGGAAGAAACCTAAATAAGAGTAAGGCAGACCAGGATGCTAAAAATTATTGGTATATAGCACCTTTTAACATTTTTGTGCACAAGAATATCCCCTCATTAACTATAATAATTCCTTTATTTTTTAAATTCAGTACATATGTGTATTTTCTTCAAATTATTAGCCTACGCTTTTGTAAGGTAAAAGTTCAGCAATTTCCTAAATTGCATAGAAATTTTACATTTCACACATTTTCTTCATACACCTTTTCCATATTCTTGCAGTGTGATGATTTCTTTGAAATGCAGTTTTGTTTCATTCCCCATTCAATTCTGGGACCTCACAACAAACCAAATACATTTTCAAACTTTGCTTGCATCAAAGTTTATCCTAAGGGTGTAACATTCTATAGATTTTGACAAAGGAGCCGTGTCACTCAGCCACTATGACAGTATGACACAGAGTGTGCCTGTGCTCCAACAAACGCCCTGCGTTCCACCAGTCAGTCCTCCCAAACCCTGCCACCACCAATCATCTCCGGCCTGCCGCTAAGCTTTCCTTCTTATGGAAAGTCATCTAAATGAAATCTTATTTTGGACATCATTTTCAAACTAACATTTTTGCTTAGTAATATAGATTTAAATTTTATGTGACATCTTTCTGATGATGTGACAGTTCAGTTTAATTATCAAATGATGGACTTGGGATCCAAACAAGAGATTTTAAACAACAAGGATATGTCTGGAGGTAACTGGGTGGGTGATGGAAGCATGACCTGGATTATTATATCAAGACCCATACCCCTTTCTTTTTAATGCTGTTCTCATATCTGATTCCCAGCAGCAATAAACTAGTTTTGTGCTAGCTTGTTCATCCACCATGTTTCTGTCTTGGGGCCAATTGACCATGAATCAAAACATTTAAAACTTTGAGCCAAATAAGTGTCTTCTCTATTCAGTTGTGTATGTAAGGCATTTAGTCCCTGAAATAAAAAGATAGATCCTGCAAAATATGTAAAATTTAAATTAATATATTTGTTTTTGACATTTTATATCGCTGGGTCATAGTCTATAAAATTCCACTGTGTGAATATACTGAAGTTGTTTTTATTATTATTATGGATTTCTTACAATTTAGTATAGTATAAGGGAAAAGACAGCTAAACTTCCCATGTATATTTTGATGTGTGTGTGGTTGTAAGTTTTCACATGAATTGGATAATAGTCACCACGAATTATGACATGCATGGAAGAAAATGATGAATATTGTCATTATAAATGGTCCAACCACTTTTCCAATGTTGTTCTAGCATTTACATTTCCACCAGCAATTAAAGAAGATTCTTGTAGCACCACATGTTCATTAACATTTAATAATGTCAAGCTTTGAATGTTAGCCATTTTGATGGGAATGTAGAATCTCACTGATGTTTTAACTTACAAGTCCCTAATGACATCTGATGTTGAAATCATTTTATATGCTCATTGGCCATCTGTATATCTCCTCAAATAAGGTGCTTGATCAGAATATTTGACAGATTTTTGTGGGGTTGTTTATTTACCTTTTGTTCTTGCATGTCCTTTTTATACTTTAAACATGAGTCATTGTCACACAAGTGACTTTGCAAATATTTTCTCTTAGGCAGTAGCTCAATTTGTATTTTTCTTTTTGGACAGGGTCTCACTTTATAGTTCAGGCTGGCCCTGAGCTCAGCCTCAAACTCCCATCACAGCAATCCGCCTGCCTCTGCCTCCCGAATGCTGGGATTACAGGGGTGAGCCACCACACCCAGCACTGTGGTAGGTGGTACTGATTGCTGCTGGGTTTGAGTCTCCACATCCAGTATTGTATGTGGCTAATGCAAGATCGAACCCAGGTCCTTGTACTCGCAAGACATGTGCCAGAACCACTCAGCTAAATCCCTGGCCCTCAATTTGTATTTTCTTAATTAACAGTGCTTTTCATAGAGTAGAGGATTCAATTTTAATAAACTCCTGATTTTGGTATTGTTTAAAAAATACATTAAATTCTAGCAAATCTTTCTCCTATAATAACAATTATACATTTTATAATTCTGAATTTATATCTCTATCTATCTATCTATCTATCTATCTATCTAAAATAACCTATGTGGATTTTTACTTGATGTTTCATAGAAATTTTTTTAATCTATGTCCACGAAAGATAGATGGATGTATTAAAATCTGAGTAATGTGAGTCCTCTAACTTTGTTTCTCTTTAATGTTGGCTATTTTAGATCCTTCCATATCAATTGTAGAATCTGTTTGTTAGTAACTACAGAATATCCTTGCACAATTTCATTGGAATTATTTTGAGTCTATTAGTAAAATTAAAACTTGTATCCAAATAATATTTATCTTTTAATTCCTGAATTGTTTAGTTCTTCTTTAATTTCTTTCATAATATTATATATTTTTCTATAAATTGGTCTTGCACAAATTTTGTTAGGTTCATAACTTATTTTTATTTTTCTGTGTCTATGCAATAATACATGATCTTTTGGGTTAGGATTCCCATTATTCATAGCTGATATAAAATATTTGAATGAAAAAGAATAACCATTTCAAATATTTTCTTTAATTTCTTTACTAGAGGAACACTCACATTATCTGCTAAAATATATTTTATTTTTTCTTTACCAATTTGTAATATTTAGTGATATAGAATTTCCTTTACATTTTTAAATACTTAAGATAGAAAACACGGGCCAGGGAGTTAGCTCAGTGGTTCCAGCGCCTGTCTTGCAAGCGCAAGGGCCCGGGTTCGATTCCCGGTAACCGCATAACAATACTGGGTGTGGAGACCCACACCCAGCAGCAACCAGTACCACATTCACAGTGCCGGGCGTGGTGGCTCACGCCTGTAATCCCAGCACTCGGGAGGCAGAGGCAGGAGGATTGCTGTGATGTGAGTTTGAGGCTGAGCTCAGGGCCAGCCTGAACCACAAAGCAAGACCCTGTCTCCAAAAACCTAAAAAAAAAAAAAAAAAAAAAAAAAGATAGAAAACACATCTGACATTTTTCTGATCTCAGGAAGATAATACCCAATCTTTTAACATCAAGTATGATG
Source organism: Petromus typicus (assembly GCA_004026965.1). Classification (NCBI taxonomy): domain Eukaryota; kingdom Metazoa; phylum Chordata; class Mammalia; order Rodentia; family Petromuridae; genus Petromus; species Petromus typicus. The sequence goes on from PVIR01002690.1 coordinate 98,106, forward strand.
TGGGCTGTGAGTTTCAGCAGACATTTTTTATCAAGTTGAGAAAGCTCTTGTGATTTCAGTCTGCTGATAATTTTTATCATGTATGTTGGATTTTTTGATACTTTTAAGCGATAAATTTACATGGTCACTAAAACGTTTTGATATATTGGTATCAAGCATTATGCTGATAGATTTTTTTTTAATGTTAAGCAAGTCTAATATGTCTAAAATCTAAATTAGTTACACGAATAATTCATCTTATGCACTGTTTTATATAGTATTTTCCTATTTTATAGAGGTTTGTTTCATCTATGTCTGTGAAAGAAAAGTTTATAGATATTAATCTTTCTAAAATCACCATCTGATTTATACTTAGGTAAATTGTAGCCTCAAGATTGAGCTCTGAAACCTGTGCCTGTTGCTGAATTTTATGGAAAGATTATAGAAATCTAGTATTTATATGTTTATGAAAAAACTAGAGGGAAAGCTACAGCAAGTTCTTTCTTCTTAATTTTGAAATTCTTTGTTCAATTTATTTAACAATTTTATGGTTGTTTACTCATTTCTATGCAGGTATTTGAGTGAACTTTGGTAGCTGGTCATTCAGAATCTGTATGGTTCACCTAGAAGTACATTTATAATGTTAAAGTTAATGACATTGATTTTGTAGTATATCAATAGCCATAGAATCAGTATCAGTGACTGAAAAGATTCATTTCTGACACTGCCAACTTTTGCTCTGCTGTGTTTTGTTAATCTCTTTGCCCTGGTTGAATATAATAGAGATTTATGAAGTC